>CAUYLG010029114.1:0-42639 GCA_963573385.1 Cacajao melanocephalus
GGCAGATCCAGAGAGAGGCCCAGGGACAGTCCCAGGGGCAGATCTGGAGAGAGGCCCAGGGGCAGATCCAGGTGCAGATCCAGAGAGAGGCCCAGGGACAGCCCCAGGGGCAGATCCGGAGAGAGGCCCAGGGACAGCCCCAGGGGCAGATCCAGAGAGAGGCCCAGGGGCAGGTCTTGGCCTGTAGGATGGTGCCTCGGGCCTGGGAGCAGCCCATTAGTAGCACAGCTGAGCTAGTGGCCACTGCTGGTAGGAGTGGAGGGTCTGGAAGCCCAGCCCCCAGGGACAATGGACAGTGGAGGGGCAGTGGACTGGTGGAGACTGGTGCCCAGCACCCACCCCCAGGAAGCCACCCCCTTGGGGGCAAGAGCGTTGCCACCTCTCCCCTTGGCCTGAGAAAGAGCCCGGCTGAGCCCACACCTGAGGCTGGGAGCTGTGGGACTCCCCAGGCCCCGACCCAGGAGGGGCCCCCAGACCACCCCAGGGCCAAGAGGGACCTGCAGGACGCGATGGAGGCATCAGAGCCTGAACGTCCGAAGAGGTCCACGCGCCTGGCCAAGTACAAAGCCCAGAGCTTCCGTGACCAGAGGGCCTTTGATTTGTCCTTCAGACCAATGAGCCTCAGGGCCAGTGACACCTTTGAGCTCCCAAAGTGAGGCCCGAGTCCAAGCGTGGCTGGCCCAGCACGGCGGCATCCGCCCATCGGGGCCTTCAGGCGTTGTCTTGCCTCCAAATTCGTTCTGGGGCGTCCCCTGCAGAGACACCTGTTTCCATCATTTTCTTTCATTCTTCACAAGCTGACCTTGGGAGGACTGAGCTACACATGGGTGGGGTCCATGTTGCTCACAGATTCCCGAGGCCGCTGGGGTGAGAGGTCGGTGCCTTCAGCCTCACGGCGTCTTCACCTGAGGGCGCCCGCTCACCCCTCTCACAGCCTGTGGTGAGGAGCTCACACCTCCCTCGGTGCCACAGTGTGTGTGTCCCCCTCAACCTGCAGGAAGCTGGCGCTTTGAGATGCCTCCCACCCCTCCCTGCCCGAGCCCCACCATGCCCTGCTCTGACGTGGCCTCGTGGCGCCCACCATCCACGGCCCCAAAGTGATGCACACCTGCCCCACCCCACCCCGCAGTGACTCCAAAGAAAGGGCAGAGTTTCCTCCAGCCACAGACGCCAGTGCAGGTGCCGAGTACTGTGTGGCTGCTGGGCCATGTGGCGCTCACCAGAGAGTGCGGGGACCCTGGGGTCCCGGGCTGGAGCCAGCTCATCTGGAGGAAGTGGCCTCGGGAAATGTCCACATTAAGTTCCAAGGAAGGGACAGCACGGATCCTGGGAAGCCAGGGTCCCAAGGAAGCTTCATTTGGAAACCGGGTGCTGGGAGAATGAACGGGAGCCCACCCGCCCTTCCCCGCAGTCCCTGCAGGCACCCGCTGGTGCCAGGGACCCAAGAGCCTCGTTCTCTGTCCTCCGTCCCCCCGAACAGCACAGATGTGTTCCCTGCCCAGGCCCGCGACGGCCCACGACTCCCGCCTGAGATCATGCATTTTCAGGCTGGAATATTTGAATGCTGTCTAGAGACAAAGAAGGAAATCAGAGCCACCCATCATCACGTTGCTTGAAATGATTATTGTTGCTACTCTGGACTATTTGTGTTTTCCTCAGTGCGTCTATTTTTTCTTTTTCTTTTCTTTTCTTTTTTAATTTGAGACAGAGTCTTGCTCTGTCGCCAGGCTGGAATGCAATGGCACGATCTCGACTCACTGCAGTCTCTGCCTCCTGGGTTCAAGCGATTCTTCTGCCTCAGCCTCCTGAGTAGTTGGGATTATAGGCATGCGCCACCATGCCCAGCTAATTTATTTTTTAATTTTTTTTATTTTTAGTAGAGATGAAGTTTAACCATGTTGGCCAGGATGGTCTCGATCTCCTGACCTCATGATCCACCCGCCTTGGCTTCCCAAAGTGCTGGGATTACAGGCGTGAGTCAGCACACCTAGCCTCCTAGGTGCATTTTTCCCGATGATGGGGCCATGCACCTCGTCACCAGCTGCTCGGTGGCCTCTAAAACCCTGACCGTGAGGCCACCTGGCTGTCTGAGGGCCCCGGAGCAGCTAGATCTTCAGAGTGACCCGACAGCCCATCGCCCTTCGGCCCCACACGCAGCTTTTGGTGGTGCTCTCCCTGCAGAAAGTTAATCCTGCTCCTGGAGGTGTCTTGGTGTTTTCTACCTTCGCTACTGAGCAGTTTTCTGAAACAGCCCTAAGCGTTCAAAAAGGTGCTTTGGTGCCTGCTGTGAGCACCTCTGTTTTCTAACTTGGTGTTTTCCAACCTTGGCTTTGAGTGGGTGTTTAGCAAGCGTGTCCTATCCACGGGGAGGCTGGGGCTGCCGGGGTCTCTCTTCCCAGGGCAGGTCCGCCCAGCAGACTGAAGGGTCCCATTGCACCTGTGGCTTTGGCTCTGGGGGACCAAGCAGGCGCCTTGATGTCATGCTCCAGGCAGTGCACACGTTTCCTTCCAGTCAAACAATTAATTTTAAGATGCAGCAGGTCTGACCCCACCCTCCCCTGCAAGGACATGGGGGTCCTTGTGTCTGGAAGGAGGGCCGGGCGGCGCTGATTTCTGGGGGGCTGGTTCCCACAGCTCCCCTCAGAGAGCACCCAGGCCTCCTCTATTAATTGGGGGGCCCTGCTCCTGGCCCACTTGGAGGGGCTTCTGCTTGGTGTGTGGGTTTTCAGTGCGAGTTGCTGTGTGTGGAGACTCCTGAGTGCTGGGTGCACCTCCCATGTGTGGGAACCCTGCAGCTCAGCTGCATGCAGGATGGGCTGGGGGTGCGGGTGGGGGCAGAGCTGACTGTGGTGTGCACTTGGCCACAGAGGTCTTGCTAGGGTGCTGCTGGGCCCCTGCTAGGAGGCCAGGGTCCCCTCTGTCACTGAGCACGCAGGCCTCGGGAGTCCAGTGGTCCCTGCCCCTGCTGCCATGGGAGCTGCAGCTGGGGCTGGGGTTGGCCTCTCGGAGACACCCCACTGCAGAGGCTGACGGAGCGGCCTCTTGGTCCTGTTGGCAGCCCTTGCTCAGGACGGGGTGGGGGGGTCATCCTCCCTGGGGCTGGGGGAGCTCAGGGACCCCCACGTCTGTGTGGCTGCCCTCCCACTCCAGGCACAGCGGTGCGGCACTCACTCTTTGCCTCTTTGGGATTTGAGGCAACAAGTGGTCAGAACGTGATGACAGACATGGGAGGCAAAACCACATTCACTGGCTGTTCCCGTTAAAAATAAGAAGCGGTGGGACTTGCGTTGCTGTTTTTAAATAGACCAGAGTGCTCTGGAGAAGCCACTGAGTGGTTTTATTTTAAGTGATGGAAAAAATGACGAGAATCTCCTCCAGATGACAGCTCTGGAAGCGTCGCGCCTGAACCCCTCTCACCGTCTGGCGGGCACAGAGTCTGTGAGCAGCCAGGAGGCCACCTGCTCGGCTGGCCCGTCCTCTCCGTGTGCCAAATGTAGGCCAGCGTAATGCTGCCCTCAGCTCAAAACACCAGAGCTGGTCTGTAAGCAGGAAAAAACTGCAAGTGACTTCATGGGGATTTGGGAGCGGTCCGTACGTTCACGCGAAGCTGAGACAGTGACGTCCGGAGATAGCTCGCTGAAGTCTTCCACTGCAGATGCGACTGCCATTTCCTCGAAGCTAAGACCCACCCATCCTGGGTTGAAATAACTATATCAGAAGAGCGGTGGGCTGACCACCCCCACGGGCATTTCACATAAAACCCAAAGTTTTTTTTTTTAAAAAGGAAAGAAAACAGGATATTTATTTTAGCTTCTTAGCGTCGTTAATTTTGTGTATTTGAGCAGCTTGTCTACTGCCTCCTCCTGGCAGTTTTTTACGGTTTCTGGCTGCTGACAGGCCCGCTGTGAGCCGCACGTCTGTGGGTGCAGGTGACAGCAGCCAGGCGGGTGGCGGCACACTCTGGCCGCGGGAAGGTCCCGAGACAGCTGTGAAAGTGTGGCCATGTTCAGTGCGCTCAGTCGGGGAGGGTCATTGTTGAGGATTTTACAGACTCAACATCACTTCCTTATTTTGTTATTAGGGTATCTCTGCTGTTTGAGTTATGATCTTTCAGTTATGTATTAAGCTACAGCTATTTATTAAATTTTTCTTGTCTGTATTCTTTGTATATAAACAACTCTAAAATGGGTTAGTCAGAAAAAAATTACTAAATATCATTTGTTGTATTCTCTCTGTATTTTTACTAACATTTTACTGGAAATAATTTCAAAAAAAGGAAATAAAAATACCTTTCCCATTACAAATCTCTTCCTGGCATTGTTGAAGCCACTGCATGAAGGAGGTAAGACTCAGGCCTGGGGCTAGGGGCAGACTCTTCAGCGGGTGAACGTGGCCAGCCTGGGGCAGTGGTCCCAGCAGGAGGGAGGGTCTGGCCAGGGGCCCAAGTGGGAGGAGAGCCCCTTAGGGTGTCCTTGGAGAAACAAGGCCGTGTGCTCCCCAGACCCTCCCTCAGGCCAGTCCAGACTGTGCCTGCCTCGGAGCAAGACCTGGGGAGCTGGACTTCGGCCACTGCACCTGGGCCTCGGGTGGCTGGGGTGCCAGAGGCCTGGGACGCAGCCACAGACTGAACAGAAAGGAGGGAGGGAGTATGGTTGTAACAGGGCCAGCCGGCCAGTGAGACACCTTCTTCCTGCCCGCAACTCCGCAAGCCTGCGTGCAGGAGAACTTTGTGAGTGACTTTTCATGATGATTTAACAGCGATTGGTTTACGCTCATGCCAGACCCAGCCGGGAATGCCTGCATCTGAGCCACCGCTGTGCTGTGGGTGGGCGTGGGGTCTTGGCATCTGGGGAGGAGGAAAGCTTGTTCCCCTGCATCAAGCCGACACCTCAAGTCTGAGAACACTGGAAGGCACCCAAGGCTTTGGGATGGTGCAGGCACCTCTTGTCTTGAAGGAAAACCCCTGTGAATTAGGCCATGACACGCTTTCGTTAGAACTTTTATTTTAAAAGTGCTTATTGAAGGCGTCTGTGAGACTGGTGTACGTAGAAGTCTGACCAAGCCTCGTTCTTGGGATATTGTTATAAGCTTGGGGTAGACAAAGGTTCCCCTAAACAGGAGAAAAAGCCCCAGCCACAGAAGGAGGTGTGCATACATTTGCATACATGTGCATACATTTGTCTGTTTGAGGTTTGGCGCCTTTGCCGAGTCTCCATAGCTGCCATGGATTTTTGACAGGAGTGGATGTCATGTAGCCCCAGTGCCCAGGACTGAGCCGCTGAGCGGTGCTTGCCATTTCTCTGACCGCAGAAGACACCTGCTCATGTCCACAACTCCACGTGGTGCCTGGGAAGCCACAGACGTCACAGCAGCCAGTTAGAAAATCCGTTTGTGCAAACCCCAAACCCGTGAACATACATACTGAGGCATCGTCTCCTGGAAGAACAAAGAAGGCCACGGCGGAGTGAAGGAAATCGTGTATACGGTGGCCCGTTTCCAAGACAAGGTGACTTCGATTGCCTTAGGTCAGCAAACTACAGAAGAAGCAGGGTGACTAGGCCCCTGCCTGGATCACCCATGCCTGCTTGTCGCCCTCCCCCTTCTCCCTCCCCCCACAACCCTTAGGTGCCTTCACCCCAACTAAAGAAGTTTGGTCTAAGATGAAAGTTTACTAGCCTGCAACATAGCTGGCTTTGTCTGTTCTTACCAGCCTGCCCAGCTACTCAGTTGGTAAGTCAAATGCTTGAAGAGCCCCTGACCTGGCTGGGATTGCGATACGTTGTGGGCTTCGACAAAATGCAGCAGGGCAACCCCAAAGAAAACGCCAGAAGCCCCTACCCAACAACCAACAGGCAACGTCTAGGGAGAGGGTGACCCCACAGTAGTCAGCATGTGAGGAGCCGGGGGAGGGGCCTGTGAACCAGAGGATAAATTATTTGTTGAAACCATGCTGGGTGTGCCTGCTCATCAGACACCCCATCTTGCAAGACCATCATTAAAAGTCTCACTTTCACTGTTCTCAGGGTCTCTGAGTCCATTCTTTGGGTTTGGACAGATGAGTTTCTCACAGGAGGATCACTTGAGGCCAGGAGTTCGAGACCAGCCTGAGCCACAGAGTGAGACCCCATCTCTATTCACAAATGAAAATAAAATAAAAAATAACAGAACGAAAGACCACAGGTCATGTTGTATTGAAGTGTGGAGAAAGAGCTGCTGAATTCCCTGGATGGCCGTTTCTTGCGGTCTGTACCACTAAAAGTCATGTCTCAATCCCACACTGGAAGAAGGCGTCAACCCACCAGCGAATCTGCACCTAGGGAAAAATTTTCTAAATTTTGCAGAAATAACCCCCCAAAATTACAGATTTCCACTGCTCCATCAATAATGATGATAATAAAATCATCCAGAAGCCCAGCGTGGTGGCCGTACCTGTGTCCCCTGCTACTCAGGAGGCTGAAGTTGGGGGGATCACTTAAGCCCACGAGTTTGAGGCCAGCCTAGAAACATAGCAGGAGCTTGTATCTTTTAAAAAAAAATGAATAAAATTTTTAAAAATAAAATAAGAAAATGATGAAATTCTTGGACTTTGATAACAGCAGGAAGCCACATGCGTGGAGCACGAGCAGTCTAGAAAGTGCTGACAGGACACTCAGAACTGCGGCTTCTGTGAGTGCTGTGTAGTCAGGACGGGAGCTCAGCTTCATATCAGTTTCCAAAGGGCTCAAACATGTCAGTAAGACAGCACCCTAACGTGTGAATATTTTTCCATGTTTCGACAGCTCCCCAAAATGCGAATCCTGCCCTCTCTCTGCACAGAAGTCCCATATCCCACACCCCAGCCTTCCTCACGGCTGGAGTGCACATGGGTCTGCCAGGGAGACGCAACTGCTCAGGGCAGCAGGCATGGCAGATTCCGGGCCCACGGCGAGGATGAGCTGGTGATGCGGGGTCTCCTGGGTGTGCAGAGAAAGAGCTTTCCGGGGAAGCTGACAGAAGCAATCTCATTTAGCCGGTGCAGAAAGGCCTTTCCTTTAGTCTTGCAAGGAGCCAGGAGTTGTCCACACCACTCACCACGTCCCTTTCTGCTCAAATTCTGCCTCCTGCACCCAAGAACACACCGGGGCATCCCCATCAAAACCCCATGGCAGGCGTGCTGTATCGGATCACATACTAGAGCACATGGGCGTCCCCAACAAAACCCATGGCAGATGTGCTGTATCAGGTCACATACTAGAACACACAGGGCATCCTCCTCAAAACCCACAGCAGGCGTGCTGTATCAAACCACATACTGCATGGGTGGTGGTCAAAGACACGAAACTGAACACTCTGATGGGTCTATTAAATTGACAACAAAAGCCCCCAATTTTTTTTATTACACTTTAAGTTCTGGGGTACATGTGCAGAATGCACAGGTTTGTTACATAGGTATACGCGTGCCATGATGGTTTGCTTCATCCATCCGCCGGTCATCTACATTAGGTATTTCTCCTTTTATCCTTCCCCTAGTCCCCCACGCCCCAACAGGCCTTGGTGTATGGTGGTCCCCTCGCTGTGTCCATGTGTTCTCGTTGTTCAACTCCCACTTATGAGTGAGAAAATTCGGTGTTTGCAAAACCACCAATTTGTATTTTATTTATTTTTCTTTTTTTTTATTTTGGAGTATCATTGACTGATAAACCCCCAACTTTTAAAAGGAATCAGTAACACTCACTACCTCTGAGGATGTGCCGAGACAGTCATTCCTGATGAGACCAAACGTTGCTCTTCCTTTTTATAAAGCAATTTGGCAATAATGTCAAGAACCGTTAGAGGGTGTGGCTCCTCAGCCCAGCAATTCCAGCTTTGAGAAACCATATTTAGGAAAAGCAATCTGTTCAAATGTAGTACTACTCAAGATACAGCCATAAATGACACAAATGTCCACCAATAAGAGATTAAATAAAGTATGGTGTCTTAGCGAAACAGGCAGTCATTTAAAATTAGCTTAGGAAGAACTTTGTGAAATGGAAAATATCGTACCATTTAATATTTAAAATCCAATATAAGGCTGGGCGTGGTGGCTCACACCTGTAATCTTAGCACTTTGGGAGGCTGAGGCAGGTGGATCACCTGAGGTCAGAAGTTCGAAACCAGCCTGGCCAAAATGGTGAAACCCCGTCTCTACTAAAAATACAAAAATTAGCTGGGCGTGGTGGCGCGCGCCTGTAATCCCAGCTACTCACGAGGCTGAGGCAGGAGAATCGCTAGAATGCGGGAGGCGGCGGTTGCAGTGAGCTGAGATGGCGCCATCGCACTCCAGCCTGGGTGACCAGAGTGAAACTCCATCTGAAAAAGAAAAAAAAGTCCAATATAAAATAGTAGATCCAAATATGTAAATACATGTGAAGGGGGAATGGAAGAGAAACGCGCCTGAAAGTGAGCAGTGATTATCCACGCACGGCGCATGCGTCAGCACGTTTTCCGTCCCTGCGTTCTGCGTTAATTAAGTGCGTTTGCATCCCTTCAGAAAGTGCAGGCCTGCGTGTGAGCCTGGGACGCTGCGGGGGCCGGACGGAGGCCCCGTGCCCCTGTCGCCGGCTTGGTGGCTTTGCCGCGTCGCCAGGCTTCTCCAGGGCTCGGCTTCCCGCCTCTCCGTCGGGGGAGGCTCGGGGCGGCAGGTCTCTGGGGGGGCGGCCACCCCCTGGGTGCGCAGGGGAGCGCCAGGGGCCTCCCGCGCGTCCGCGCGTCCGCCCGACGCCTCCGGCCCGAGCCCACCAGGGGGCGCTGCCGGCCTCCAGTCCCGCGGGCGAGGGAGCCCCGGGCCGCGAGCGGCCGCCACATCCCCACGCCGCCAGGACTCCGGAACCACCGAGGCGGATGGGAGCGAGGGGGCAGGGACGGGGACGGAGGGCGGCAGCCGGGGGTGGCGCGCAGACTCTGGCCCCCGAAGGGACGGCTGCCTTCCCCAGAGAGGGGACACAGGCGCACGCGCCGGGATCTCAGCGCGAGCCCCTCCCTGGTGTGGAGCGGGCCGGCGACCTCTTTGTGGATTCAGGGCGGGGGCGGCCTTGGCATCAGGACCTGGAAGCTGGAGAGACTGCGCGGAGCTTCCAGTCTTGGCCTTGCCACCGGAGGTCACATGGTGTTTCCAGAGTTCCTCGGTGTGCATGCGTGGGTCCCTGTGTTGTGGAGGGCCGTGTCTGGGTGGTGTGTGTGCACATGTATGTGTATTAGTGTGTGCGTGCATGCGTGGGTCCCTGTGTTGTGGAGGGCCGTGGCTGGGTGGTGTGTGTGCACGTGTGTGTATTAGAGTGTGTGTGTGTTCATACATGGGTCCCTGTGTTGTGGAGGGCCGTGTCTGGGTAGTGTGTGTGCACGTGTGTGTATTAGTGTGTGTGCATGCATGGGTCACTGTGTTGTGGAGGGCTATGTCTGGGTGGTGTGTGTGCACATGTGTGTGTATTAGTGTGTGTGTGCATGCGTGCTCCCTGTGTTGTGGAGGGCCATGTCTGGGTGGTGTGTGTACACGTGTGTGTATTAGACTGTGTGCATGCGTGGGTCCCTGTGTTGGAGAGTTCTGTCTGGGTGATGTGTGTGTACACGTGTGTGCATGAGTGAGTGTGTACATGTGTGGGTCCCTGTGTTTAGGGCTGTGTCTGGGCAGAGTGTGTACACACCCATGTGCATGTGTGATGTGCACGGGTGTACCTGTCTGGGTAGGAGAGGTGCAGGCCCGCGTGTCCATGTGTGCAGGTGCGTCTGCCTCAGTCTTCTCTTCCCTAAAATGGGAATACTGGGACCTGCCTCATGTGCTGTTGTGAGTGTGTGTGGCACTCCGTGTGGGGTGTCACAGCCATGCCCGTGTCGCTGCCACAGGGTGGCCCAGCCAGGCACTGACCCAGGCACTCTGCCAGTTGAGCTGGCTGCATGTCCTCTCCATAGAGGGGCAAAGCCTCCTGGCATCGGCCTGGGCTCCTGAGCCAAGTGATTCATGGTCCATGGGAGACAGCCCCCCCCTCCCGCTCCGGCCCCCCACACCTGAAAGGCTCGTTGTGTGGGTTTACTCTGCCCCACAGGAATGTAAAACCTACCCCTTTTCCCTGTTCTCCTGTCTGAGAAGGACATGGTGCCAGGGATACTTTTTTCTTTTTAAGAGTCAGGGTTTCACTTTATCACCCAGGCTGGAGTACAGTGTTGTAACCATAGCTCACTGGAGCCTCAACCTCCTGGGCTCAAGCAGTGCTCCCACCTCAGCCTCCTGAGTAGCTGGGACCACAGTGTGCACTAATTTTTGTATTTTTTGTAGAGACAGGGTCTTGCTATGTTGTCCAGGCTGATCTTGAACTCCTGGACTCAAGCAATCCTCCTACCTTGGCCTTCCAAAGTGCTGAGATTACAGGCATGACCCACGGCACTCAGGGACATTTATGGAGGTCTCTGGGCAGTTCAGGTAAAGAGGATCCCATTGCCAGGCATGGAGGCTCATGCCTGTAATCCCAGCACTGCTGAGGCAGGAGGATGAACTGAGCCCAGGAAATTGAGGCTGCAGTGAGCCAAGATTGTGCCACTGTACTCCAGCCCGGGCAACAGAGCAAGACCCCGTCTGAAAAGAAAAGGAAAGAAAAGCCTTCCTGTTGTAATCCCAGCACTTTGGGAGGCTGAGGCAGTCGGATTGCTTAAGAGTGAGGGGAGCTTAAGAGTTCAAGACCAGCCTGGTCAACATGGCAAAACCCCGTCTCTACAAAAAATTAGCCGGGCATAATGACAGGAACCTGTGGTCCCAGCTACTTAGGAGGCTGCAACAGGAGAATTGCTTGAACCCGGGAGGCAAAGCTGGCCGTGAGCCGAGACTGTGTCACTGCACACCAGCCTGGGCAGCGGAGTGAGACTTCAGCAGGATTAGTGAGAACAGTCTGTTTTTAAAACATGCCTTTCTCTTCCAGGGCTTTGATAGAAGGAGGTTAAAGTGTCCTGTTTCCGCGTCCTCTGAGAGGGTGGCTGCCCTCGGGCATGCCCTCACCGTTTCCCCCTCTGATGCACAGAGATGATTTCTTCCTAGCCGACTTTGGCCCGCTAAGCCGGAAATGTGTCCAATAAAGCTCAAAAAGGAAAGAGTCAACCAAATTCATTTCTGGAACACCTCCCAGAGTAGAGAGGTTAGGCGGGCTACAGAAGTGTGTGAAAAGCTCCCTACCCTGGAACTTGGGTGACCCTTGAGGACACCATGCTAAGTGAAATGAGCCAGACACAAAAGGACAGGTTCCATAGGATGCCACTTACGTAAGGGTGACGAGAAGGAAGAGGCGGAGGCACAAATTATGATTTAAAGAGTTGCTGTGAGCCAAGGTGAGGACAGCTGCCTGGGAGACTCAGACCCAAGCGGCCTTGGATAGGAGCCCCATTCGGCCTTCCTAATGGGGCAGGATTTTAAAGGCAAAAAGGGGAACAGGGAGCAGCTGATACAAAGTTGTTTTTCAGGAATTCTTGTTGGTTTACAGAAATAACTTTGATGAGTGATGGGCTTTGCTACGTTAAGCTGCAGGGTGTGGGTTGTAGCGTGGGGGTGGCATTGTGAATTCACAGCTAGCAAGTTACAAGACAGGGACACACAGCTCAGTATGTGGGAGGGTGTTGACTCCCGTTGTTACCAGACGGGGGTCCCGATCCAGACCCCCAGAGAGGGTTCATGGATCTCACGCAAGAAAGAATTCAGGGCGAGTCCACAGAGTAAAGTGAAAGCAAGTTTATTAAAGTAAAGAAACAGAATGGCTGCTCCACAGGCAGAGCAGCCCCGAGGGCTGCTGGTTGCCCATATTTATGGTTATCTCTTGGTGATATGCTACAAGGGGTGGGTTATTCATGCCTCCCCTTTTTAGACCATATAGGGTAACTACCTGACATTGCCATGGCATCTGTAAAGTGGCGCTGGTGGGAGTGCAGCAGTGAGGACGCCCAGAGGTCACTCTTGTTGCCACCTTGGTTTTGGTGGGTTTTAGCTGGCTTCTTTACTGCGAGCTGTTTTATCACCAAGGTCTCTGTGACCTGTGTCCCGTGCCTCCTACCTCCTCCTGTGGCTTAGAATGCCTTAACCATGTGGAATGCAGGCCAGTAGGTTTCAGCCTCAGTTTACCTACCTCCTGCTCAAGATGGAGCTGCTCTGGTTCAAACGCGTCTGACATCTCCTCCTTCCCTTTTATAAGAGAACCCTTAATCCTAAGAGTTGCAGAGGGATGAAGATCCATCTTCTGTAACGTCTTCAGGCTGAATAGGGGCAGTGATATTCCTGCCTATTAGGGTCTCTTGTGTCCAGGGTAGAGAGGAGCTCAGTCAGAAAGCGTCAGTATGGTGAGGGCCATTCATAACTCTTGAGTTCCAACAGAAGGTGTCATCTGGATGATTAAGTGTTCAGTTTAAGAAAACATTGAGTAAGCTTATTTTGCATACCTACACAGAGTACAACAGCAATATATTCCACAATAGTAAAACAAAATAAGTAAAAGTGCTCCAAGTAAACTAAATCAGAAGACTTTCCGTGAACTGGGCAGTCGTTGGGCCCAAGATGATATGAGGCTGCCAGCCGATTCCATTGTGCCCAGAATTCGAACATTGAGTCAGATGTTTACATCACCCACCCCTTTTATTTCTCCCAAGCAGCAGTCAGAGTTCACTGGTCGGTTCACAGGAATAAGCAGCGTTAGCCTAAATTGCAGAAACAAGTCTAAAAACAACTGATGACGCTAGAATTTAATAGCAAATTTACAATAGCTCTTGAAACATAGTATTTCTGCAGTTTCCCATTTGTACTATAGACACATCTTAATAAGACCAGTTTGCTTTGTTATACTTGGCCTGATTATTTGTATAAAGTGCAGCAAGAATATTTTTCACATAGGCTCTTTTTAAATTGGCTTTGATGGAACTCTGTTCCATAGAAGGAGTCTTAGATAAGACTTTTTTAGAGCTGAGCCCTGCCATGGGTTTGAACCCTCAAATACCTATGAGTTGAGTAAATTTCTTTCCTCTTGAGGTTCCAAGATAACGTGGGGCTCCTGGGCCTGTTAGAAAGTGACGTTCTGTACTTACCACAGGTCAGGAACCCTGTACAGGGACTGTGGAGACAAGGTAGCAGGTCAGTTTTCCCAAGGGGCTTTATTGGCTCTGTAAGTCAAGTTTAATTCCTTAAAGGAGGACACCTCATTCCAGCCAAAGCCTTGGTAAAATAAGCATTTTCTCCAATTGCATCCTGTTGCAAAAGAAAACAGATTCTTATCGCACTTAGGCAAATAACTGTGTTGCCATAAATTAAAAATAGTTACAACTAGTTTCCAAATTTTGGAGAAATTAGGTAGAGAGAAACAAATATGCTCCAAATTTTGTTCACACAAGTATATTTACTCAATTGTTAAAAGCTGTAAATAGCTCAAAAGTTTCCTTTATTTTGGAAAAAACAAAATATATCAGTGATGTTTTAAGCAAAGAGTTAAAAAATTTACTTCTGACTTCTATTAGTTTAGTCCATGCAGTTAACTTCTGTTTGATATTCATGAACATTTCAGCTCTCCATGAAAGTTTGAATGTTTTTTCCTCTATTCTGATGTCACAATCACAAAAGTTATCAGAAACCTGCACTCAAGAACAGCTGTCAAAATCCTGTAGCTGATTATAAACCACCTTCTAAAGAGGGCCGAAACAAGAGAACAGGTGTTTGTAGATGACAAAACATCTTAGGGCAGCCACTATTAAAGCCACAGTTGATAAGGAAATTTGGTTGCTTCTGTGGCATACAAAATTTTATATAACAATTACATCCATTAATAACATACATTAAGTTATATGAGAATTATAGGAGTTTTAAAAGTAATTTTGGGGCCGGGCGTGGTGGCTCGCGCCTGTAATCCAAACACTTTGGAGGCCAAGGCGGACGGATCACCTGAGGTCGGGAGTTCAAGACCAGCCTGACCAACATCGTGAAACCCCGTCTTTAAAAAAAAAAAAAAAAAGGTAATTTTGGAACACATACCAATAATACATTTGTACAAATACAGCCCAAAGAAAATCAAACATGATTTTATATTTCACAATGCTTCCTTCTTGTACCAAATAAGCCAAATGTCACTGTTACTTTAGTGCCTCCAGCCTTATCTAGAATCTAATGCTCCAAAGTAGGTAAATTGAACAATTTTCAAAAGTCAAAGAAGCAGTTTATGATCTTAAAGCATTTAGCAAGCTTAATATCTGACCTCCATAATTTAGACCAAATATTTACATTTTTGAAGCTATTTTTATTTTACCAATAATCTTTGAAACTGCCTTTATTTTCCAAAGATTACTTAAGTCACATGAACTAAGAGGCATTACACTTTTAAATTTTCTGATAAAGTATCTGATTTAAGCTCTTATTGTTATTAAACCAATTAATCAAAGCTCCTTTATATGAACATCACACACATAACACATAAATAAAGACAGAAGATAAATAACTGATTTCCTAAGACAGGAATTGAACCCTGAACCCAGGCCACCACTGTGAAAAGAGAAAGCATGTCCATATGCTTGATGGTTACAAGGTTAAGCTCCCAAGGAGATACAAGACAGGAAGGAAATCTCATCCAGTTCTTTTCAGGGACCTACAGCAAAGTGTATAACTGACCAGTTTGCTGGGCCATCTTGAACCGTAGGCTTATGGGGCGTTAATCCTGCGTTCCATGCTAAGGCGCCCTCTTTATGACAGAACAATATAGAAAGATACACAAAGCACACCAATCAAAACTTGACAGAGCAGCTAAACAGTGATCGTTATCATTCATGCAATCATTTTACACACACACACACACACACATGAGAGAGAGAGAGAGAGAGAGAGAGAGAGAGAGAGGCATTGCCTGAGGCAGGGTAGGGAAGCAAGGTGCTCGTGGAGGCCAGAGAACAACCCAGTCATTACACAGACACTGAAGAGTTCAGGCAGCCGCTTGTCAGTAGTGAAGGGATCTTTTCCAGCAGTCTCATCAGCTCTCAAGTTTCCCCTCTGGGGGAGGAAAAAGCTCCCCATGTCCCACAATCCTGTACGTGTCTAATCCTGTCACCCACAGGTGTCAGCAAAGAGTACAAGGCAGATTAGCCCAAAGAGAATAGCAGTTAACATCCAGCAGTGCCAAACCCATTCTTAGGCAGGAGGGACTTTACAGAGAGGGGCTGCCAACCCTCCTAAGTTGGGCCTCGAACCCGAGGTCGGTCAAGCATCCTTGCCTTTTATTGAGAGGAACCTTTAACACTCTTTTACCTTAGGAGAGACTCAAACTCCTCTAAATTGGGCCCGAAGTCAGCCAGTTGGTGTGCACAGATGATACTCCTTTGGGTCAGGCGCTCTCTTCAGTATTGTCCCTTCGATGGCTCGCCAGAAAGATGTTACCAGGAGTGATCACGATCACGGTGGATGGGAGGCGGGGCTCACTGCAGCTGCACGCGGACGGACAGAGCAGAGTGGAGGCTCGAATCACGAATGTTTGCTCCAGAGCGACTGTGGGAACTCATTAGGAAAGCCAGGGGAACCCACAGGCCGTCTGAAGGAAGCAGACAGCTCCTGCAGGACTCAGGAGACGCCTCAAATACTGTGAGTGCCAAAACCATGGGAGCGGGAGAGGGAGATCGCCCACCCCAGAACACACACCCTCACAGGGGAGCCTGAAGGTCTGGATCACGGGAGAAGATTCTGACCTTACCTAGAGCTGAGTCGATTTAGAGAGTTGAGTGAAATACAGGGGTAGAGGAAGCAGCAGGAAAAGCCCTGTGGGCTCCCTGGGTCCCCTAGGAAGTCATTTCTGCCCTGCCTCACAGGGGTCCTTGGGAGGGGCTGACAGAGGTACTGGGAAAAGTCTGCAGGGAGAAGGAAACCTCAGCTGAACTTCGTAACAATTTGAGCCAAACGAGAAGCCTCCTGGCCAGAACTCAGCGGAGGGTGTGAATCTGGTGTGCAGACTCCACAGGTGGGAAGCATGAGGGCCCTAATTGCTTTCGCTGCTGGGAGGCGGGTGGCCTGGGCGAGTTCTCACCCTGCTCGCCCACCGTCTAGAAACAGACTCGGTGCTATTGTTGGGGGCACGGTGGGAGTGAGATTAGCCTTCTGGGTTTTGTGGGAGCTGGGTGAGGCCTGTGACTGCCAGCTTTCCCCCCCTTCCCTGACAACCTGCATGACACAGCAGAGGCAGCCATAATTCTCCGGGAACATAACTCCATTGACCTGGGGAAACCACACCCCTGTCCCCCACAACAGCCACAGCAAGACCGGCCCAAGGAGAGTCTGAGCTCAGACACGCCTAGCCCTGCCCCTATTTAATGGTCCTTCCCTACCCACCCTGGTAGCTGAAGACAAAGGGCATATACTCTTGGGAGTTCTAGGGCCCTGTCCACCACCTGTTCTACAGGGATCTAGTGGGCCCCGCCCACTACCACAGCTCCTGCCAGGAGCTGGAGACCAACCAGCACAAAAATAGTGCATTAAACCACCAAAGCTAAGAACGCTCACAGAGTCCATCTCGGCACCACCCCCACCCCCTCCACCTGCACCAGAGCAGGTGCTGGTATCCACGGCTGAGAGACTCACAGACAGTTCACATCACAGGATTCTGTGCAGACAACCCCAGTATCAGCCCAGAGCCTGGCAGACCTGCTGGGTGGGTAGATCCAGAAGAGAGAGAACAATCACTACAGCTTGGCTCTCAGGAAGCCACACCCTTAGGGAAGCAGGGAGAGTACTACATCAAGGGAACACTCCCATGGGACAAAAGAATGTGAACAACAGCCTTGAGCCCTACACCTTCCCTCTGACAGAGCCGACCCAGCTGAGAAGGAACCAGAAAACCAACTCTGGTAATATGACAAAACAAGGTTCTTTAACACCTCCAAAAAAATCACACCAGCTCACCAGCAATGGATCTAAAGCAAGAAGAAATCCCTGGTTTACCTGAAAAAGAATTCAGAAGGTTATTTATTAAGCTAATCAGGGAGGCACCAGAGAAAGGCAAAGCCCAATCTAAGGAAATTAGAAAAAGGAAACAAGAAGTAAAGGGAGAAATAGTCAGTGAAATAGACGGCATCAAGAAAAAACAAGGCTGGGTGCAGTGGCTCACACCTATAGTGCCAGCACTTTGGGAGGCTGAGGCAGATGGATCATCTGAGGTCAGGAGTTCAAGACCAGACAGACCAAACTGGTGAAACCCCGTCTCTACTAAAAATACAAAAATTAGCTGGGCATGGTGGCGGGCGCCTATAATCCCAGCTACTCAGGAGGCTGAAGCAGGAGAATCACTCCTGCCTGGGAGGTGGTGGTTGCAGTGAGCCGAGATTGCACTGCTGCATTCTAGCCTGGGTGACAGAGTGAGGCTCCGTCTCAAAAAAAAAAAAATAAAAAAAATAAAAATAAAAGAAAAAAAACTCTCAAAACTTCAGGAAACAATGGATGTGCTTATAAAAATGCAAAATGCTCTGGAAAGTGTCAGCAATAGAATCAGACAAACAGAGAACTTCAGAGCTTGAGGGAAAGGTCTTCAAATTAATACAATCCAACAAAGGCAAAGGAAAAAGAATAAGAAAATATGAACAAAGCCTCCAAGAAGTCTGGGATTATGGTAAATGACCAAACCTAAGAATAATTGGTGTTCCTGAGGAAGAAGAGAAATCTAAAAGTTTGGAAAATATATTTGGAGGAATAATCAAGGAAAACTTCCTGGCCTTGCTAGAGACGGAGACATCCAAACCCAAGAAGCTCAAAGAACACCTGAGAAATTCATTGCAAAAAGGTCATCACCTAAGCACATCCTCATCAGGTTATCAAAGTTAAGATGAAGAAAAGAATCTTAAGAGCTGTGAGACAAAAGCACCAGGTAACCTATAAAGAAAAATCAGGTTAACAGCATATTTCTCAGCAGAAACCCTAAAAGCAAGAAGAGATTGGGGCCCTCTCTTCAG
Organism: Cacajao melanocephalus; assembly: GCA_963573385.1. Taxonomy (NCBI): domain Eukaryota; kingdom Metazoa; phylum Chordata; class Mammalia; order Primates; family Pitheciidae; genus Cacajao; species Cacajao melanocephalus. The sequence continues at coordinate 17,947 of CAUYLG010029114.1, forward strand.
CCTCCTCAACAAAACAATGATCAGTGGAAGAATTTTGTATCCAGTGAAACTAAGCTTCCTAAATGAAGGAAAGACACAGACTTTTTCAGACAAACAAATGCTAAGAGAATTCGTCAGTACCACACCACCACTGCAAGAACTGCTAAAAGGAACTCCAAATCTTGACACAGACCCTGGAAACACATCAAAACAGAACTTCTTTAAGGCATAAATCTCACAGGACTTATGAAACAAAAATACAATTTAAAAAACCCACAATAACAACCAAGGTATACAGGCAACAAACAGCATGATGAATGGAATGGCACCTCCCATTCCTATACTAACATTCAGTATAAACAGCCTAAATGCTCCACTTAAAAGATATAGAACTGGCCGGGCAGGGTGGCTCACACCTGTAATCCCAGCACTTTGGGAAGTCGAGGCGGTGGATCACGAGGTCAGGAGTTTGAGACCAGCCCGGCCAACAGGGTGAAACCCTGTCTCTACTAAAAATACAAAAATCAGCTGGGCATGGTGGTGGGAGCCTGTAATCCCAGCTACTCAGGAGGCTGAGGCAGGAAATCACTTGAACCCAGGAGGCAGAGGTTGTAGTGAGCCAAGATTGTGCCATTGCACTCCAGCCTGTGTGACAAGAGCAAGACTCTGTGTCAAAAAAAAAAAAAAAAAAAAAAAAAAATACAGAATTGCAGAATGGAAAAGAACACACCAACCAACTATCTGCTGCCACAAGAGACACAACTAATACATAAGGACTCACAAAAACTTAAGGTAAAAGGGGGGAAAAAGACATTCTATGCAAATGGACATCAAAAGTGAGCAGGAATAGCTATTTCTTATATCAGACAAAGCAAACTTTAAAGCAACAGCAGTTAAAAGAGACAAAGAGGGACATTATATAATGATAAAAGGCCTTGTCCAACAGGAAAATATCACAGTCCTAAATATATATGCACCTAACACTGGAGCACCCAAGTTCATAAAACCGTGACTAATAGACCAAAGAAATGAGATACACAGCAACACAACATTAGTGGGGGACTTCAATATTCCACTGACAGCTCTAGACATGTCATCAAAACAGGAAGTCGACAGAGAGACAATTTAACATATTTAAACTATATCCTGGAACAAATGGACTTAACAAATATATACAGAACATTCTACCCAACAACCACAGAATATACCTTCTATTCAACAGCACATGGAACTTTCTTCAAGATAGACCATATGGTAGGCCACAAAATTAGCCTCAATCAATTTAAGAAAACTGAAACTGTGGCTGGCTGTGGTGGCTCACGCTTGTAATCCCAACACTTTGTGAGGCCAAGGTGGGCAGATCACGAAGTCAAGAGTCCGAGACCAGCCTGGCCAACGTGGTGAAACCCGTCTTTACTAAAAATCCAAAAATTAGCCAGGCGTGGTGGTGGACACCTGTCATCCCAGCTACTCGGGAGGCTGAGGCAGGAGAATCGCTTGAGCCTGGGAGGCAGAGGTTGCGGTGAGCTGAGACCACGCCATTGCACTTCAGCCTGGGTGACAGAGCGAGACTCGGTCTCAAAAAAAAAAAAAATCTTCAAACTGAATGACAATAGTGACACAACCTATCAAAACCTCTGGGATACAGCAAAGATGGTGCTAAGAGGAAAGTTAATAGCCCGAAATGCCTACATCAAAAAATCTGAAGGAGAACAGACAATCCAAGGTCACATGTCACGAAACTGGAGAGACAAAAACAAACCAAACCCAAACCCAGCAGAAGAAAGGAAATAACTGAGATCAGAGCAGAACTAAATGAAATTGAAACAAACAAAAAATACAAAAGATAAATAAAAGCTGGTTCTTTGAAAAGATAAAACTGATAGACCGCTAGCAAGATTAACCAAGAGAAGAAGAAAAAATCCACACAAGATGACTCAGAAGCAAAACGAGAGGCATTACAACTGACACCACAGACACACACAACGCCATTCAAGGCTACTGTGAACACCTTTATGCACATAAACTATAAAACTTAGAGAAAATGGACAAATTCCTGGAAGAATACCACCCTCCCAGCTTAAATCGGGAAGAACTAGATACCCTGAACAGACCAATAACAAGCAGCGAGATTGAAATGGTAATTTAAAAATTACCAACAAAAGCCAGGTGCGATGGCTCATGCCTGTAATTCCACCACTTTGGGAGGCTGAGGCAGGTGGATCACAAGGTTAGGAGTTCAAGACCAGCCTGGCCAACATGGTGAAACCCCATCTCTACTAAAAATACAAAAATTAGCCAGGCGTGGTGGCAGGCCCTGTAATCCCAACTACTTGGGAGGCTGAGGCAGAGAATTGCTTGAACCTGGGACGGGGAGGTTGCAGTGAGTGGAGATCACGCCACTGCACTCTAGCCTGGGTGACAGAGTGAGACTCCATCTCAAAAAAAAAAAAAATTACCAACAAAAAAATGGCCAGGACCAGATGGATTCACAGCAGAATTCTATCAGACATTCAAAAAAGAATTGGTGCCAATCCTATTGACACCATTCCACAAGACAGAGAAAGTGGGAACCCTCCCTAAATCATTCTATGAAGCCAGTATCACCCTAATACCAAAACCAGGAAAGAACATAACCAAAAAAGAAAACTACAGACCAATATCTCTGATGAACATAGATGCCAAAATCCTTAACAAAATGCTAGCTAAACAAATCTAACAACATATCGAAAGCTTAATCCATCATGATCAAGTGGGCTTCATACCAGGGATGCAGGGATGGTTTAACATATGCAAATCAATAAATGGGACACCACATAAACAGAATTAAAAACAAAAATCACATGATCATCTCAATAGATGCAGAAAAAGCATTCAACGAAATCCAGCATCCCTTTATGATTAAAACTCTCAGCAAGATTGGTATACAAGAGACATACCTTAATGTAATAAAAGCCATCTATGACAAACCCACAGCCAACATAATACTGAATGAGGAAAAGTTGAAAGCATTCCCTCTGAGAACTGGAACAAGACAAGGATGCCCATTCTCACCACTCCTCTTCAACACAGTACTGGAAGTCCCAGCCAGAACAATCGGATAAGAGAAAGAATGAAAGGGCATCCAAATCGCTAAAGAGGAAGTCAAACTGTCGCTGTTTGCTGATATGATTGTTTACCTAGAAAACCCTAAAGACTCCTCCAGAAATCTCCTAGAACTGATAAAGAATTCAGCAAAGTTTCTGGTACAAAATTAATGTACACAAATCATTAGCTCTTCTATACATCAACGGTGACCAAGCAGAGAATCAAATCAAGAACTCAACCTCTTTTACAATAGCTGGGAAAAAACAAAAACGTAGGAATATACCTAACCAAGAAGGTGAAAGACCTCTACAAGGAAAACTACAAAATGCTGCTGAAAGAAATCAGACGACACAAACAAATGGAAACACATCCCATGCTCATGGTTGGGTAGAATCAATGTTGTGAAAATGACCATTCTGCCAAAAGCAATCTACAAATTCAACGCAATTCCCATCAAAATACCACCACTATTCTTCAGAGAATTAGAAAAACAAGCCTAAAATTCATATGAAACCAAAAAAGAGCCCTCATAGCCAAAGCAAGGCTAAGAAAAAGGAACAAATCTGGAGGCATCACATTACCTGCTTTCAAGCTGTACTGTAAGGCCATAGTCACCAAAACAGCCTGGTACCAGCATAAAAAGAGGCACATAGACCAATGAACAGAGTAGAGAACCCAGAAATAAACCCAAATAGTTACAGCCAACTGATCTTCAACAAAGCACACAAAAACACAAAGTGGGGACAGGACACTTTGTCCAACAAACGGGGCTGGGATGATTGGCAGGCCACACGCAGGAGAATGAAAGTGGGTCCTCATCTCTCACCTCATACAAAAATCGACGAAGATGGATCAAGGACTTAAATCTAAGGCCTGAAACTATAAAAAGTCTGGAAGACGACATTGGAAAAATCCTTCTAGACATTGGCTTAGGCAAGGATTTCATGACCAAGAACCTGAAAGCAAATGCAATAAAACCAAAGATAAATAGCTGGGACCTAATTAAACGAAAGAGCTTTTGCACAGCAAAAGGAACAGTCAGCAGAGTAAACAGACAACCCACAGAGTGGGAGAAAATCTTCACAATCTAGACATCTGACTAATATCCAGAATCTATAGCAAACTAACAAATTAGCAAGAAAAAAAAATCCCATCAAAAAGTGAGCTAAGGACATGAATAGACAATTATCAAAAGAAGATACACATATGGCCAGAAAACATATGGAAAAATGCTCAACATCACTAATGATCAGGGAAATGCAAATCAAAACCACAATGTGATGTCACCTCATTCCTGCAAGAATAGCCATAATAAAAAAATCAAACAAATAGAAGTTGGCATGGATGCGTTGAACAGGGAACACTTCTACACTGCTGGTGGGAGTGTCCGCTAGTACAACCACTATGCACAACAGTGTAGAGATTCCTTAAAGAACTAAAAGTAGAACTGCTGTTTGGTCCAGCCATTCCACTACTGGGTATCTACCCAGCAGAAAATAAGTCATTATATGAAAAAGATACTTGCACAAGCATGTTTATAGCAGCACAGTTTGCAAATGCAAAAATGTGGGGCCAACCCAAATGCCCATCAATTAATGAGTGGATAAAGAAACTGAAAAAAATATATATATATATATATATGATTGAATACTACTCAGCCATAAAAAGGAATGAGTTAATGGCATTCACAGTAACCTGGATGGAACTGGAGACCATTATTCTAAGTGAAGTAACTCAGAAATGGAAAATCAAACATTGTATGTTCTCACTCATAAATGGGAGCTAAGCTATGAGGATGCAAAGGCATAAGAATGACACAGTGGACTTTGGGGACTCAGGCGGAAAGGATGGGAAGGGGGCGAGGGATAAAAGACCACAAATTGGGTGCAGTGTATACTGCTGGAGTGATGGGTGCACCAAAATCTCACAAATCACCACTGAAGAACTTACGACCGGGCGCGATGACTCACCCCTGGAATCCCAGCACTTTGGAAGGCCGATACAGGCAAATCACAAGGTCAGGAGTTTGAGACCAGCCTGACCAACATGGTGAAACCCTGTCTCTACTAAAAATACAAAAAATTAGCTGGGCATAGTGACAGGTGCCTGTAATCCCAGCTACTCGGGAGACCGAGGCAGGAGAATCGCTTGAACCAAGGAGGCAGAGGTTACAGTGAGCTGAGATCATGCCACTGCACTCCAGCCTGGGCAACAGAGTGAGACTCCATTAAAACAAACAAACAAACAAAAAGCCTTACTCATGTAACCAAACACTACCTGTTCCCCAATAACCTATGGAAATAAAAAAATTTAATTTGAAAAGAACATGTAAGAAGAGCATATCCTAAGATGTTAATAGTACTCTATAGGTGGTAAAAATATATTCTTTGTCTGCATTTTCAAATATATTTTATTTTATTTTATTTTATTTTTGAGACAGAGTCTCACTCTGTCGCCCAGGCTAGAGTGCAGGGGCACGAGCTCAGCTCACCACAACCTCTGCCTCCTGGGTTCAAGTGATTCTTATGCCCCAGCCTCCCGAATAGCTGGGACTACAGGCATGCGCCACCATGCCAGGCTAATTTTTATATTCTTAGTAGAGATGGTTTCACCACGTTGGCCAGGCTGGTCTCGAACTCCCAATATCAGGTCATCCACCTGCCTTGGCCTCCCAAAGTGCTGGGATTACAGGTATGAGCCACCGTACCTGGCCACATTTTCAAATTTTTTACAATAATCATGTGTTGGCTTTGTAAATTTTAAAAAGCAACAAACATTTTTAAATGAAAAAGAAAGAAAGAAAGATATTACCGGACCCTACCACTTACCCAAAGTTAGCCTTTGGTTCGGGGGTTTCCTCACTATTGTCCCTTCTGTGGTTGCCAGAAAGGTGTTACCAGACAGGGATCCTGATCCAGACACCCAGAGAGGGTTCTTGGATCTCGTGCAAGAAAGAATTCAGGGAAGTCCATAAAGTAAAAGCAAGTTTATTAAGAAAGTAAAGAAACGAAGAATGGCTGCTCCATAGGCAGAGCAGCCAAGGGCTGCTGCTTGCCCGTTTTTATGGTTATCTCTTGATGATATGCTAAACAAGGGGTGGATTATTCATGCCTCCCCTTTTAAACCATATAGGATAACTTTCTGATGTTGCCATGGTATTTGTAAACCATCATGGCACTGGTGGGAGTGTAGCAGTGAGGACGACCAGAGGTCACTCTCATGGCCATTTTGGTTTTGATGGGTTTGGCCTGCTTCTTTGCTGCGGTCTATTTTATCAGCAAGGTCTTTACCTGTGTCTTGTGATCCTCTCCTATCCTGTGACTTGGAATGCCTTAAGTCTGGGAATGCAGCCCAGTAGGCCTTTCACCCAGCTCCCATTCAGGATGCGTTGCTCTGGTCCAAATGCTTCTAACACAGTCCCATTTTAATGTTTCTCTGGGCCTGACCATTTGAAAGGATTTGCCTTCCTCAGATGAAAGTACTTTTCTTTCCTCAGCACGGTCCTTAGAGGAGTGAAATCCAATGAGACATCAAGGAGAAAGGGGATGCCAGGTGCTGGGGGAGGGAGTGGGGAGTGTGTGATCAGTGGGCCCAGGGTTCACCTTGGGAGGATGGAAAGTTCTGGAGACGACAGCAGTCATGGCTGCAGCTATTGCCACTAAACTGCAAGCTTAAAATGGCTAAGATGGTCAACTTTATGTTATGTGTATATTGCCAGATGTTAAAAGGGGATAGGGACGGCACTCGGCCTGGATCTCATGGACGGGGAGGAGACACGCGGCTGGGTGAAGGGGAACTGCAGTGAGGGTCAGCTCCTGCCTGCAGGGAGGTGGCTGTTGATAAATGTCAGCAGCCTCTAAAAATAAACACGCTACTCCTGGACTTCCGTCCCTCCGGGCTGCTTGTTTAATTATTCTTTCCTAAGTGGCTCCTGCAAACAAATCCCATGGATATGACCACAGGTTTTTATACTTATTTTATTAAATTTTGTTTTTAATGTACAAATAATAATTGCATTTTTAAAAATTGATTTGGCTCCTTGGGGTCATTTTGAACAATTTGCTTTGGCGCTGCCCTAAGGACCTGGGAATGTTGCGTAACCAGCTTTATACACATTTGCACCACAAACTTCAGTGTCTGCCAATTCCCTGCCACTGAGGGACTCGAGAACATCTTAGGAGGCTCGTAGAGCGTTCCAAAACAAACAATCAAGCTTCTCACCTTGTTTGATTGTTCCACCTTGTTTGAATGTACAGATTCTTCTGTACAATCTTTGAGACAAATGTGTCATAAAAAGTTCCACGTCCTAACAAAAAGTCAAGTGGAAGAGAAAGAAAATGCCCCTGACAGCCAAAGAAAGCTAAAACTCAGCCGGCCATGGTTGCTGATACCTGTAATCCCAGAACTTTGGGAGGCTGAGGAGGGCGGATCACAAGGTCAGGAGTTCGAGACCAGCCTGGCCAACATGGTGAAACCCCATGTCTACTAAAGATACAAAAAATTAGCTGGGTGTGGTGGCGGACACCTGTAATCCCAGCTACTCAGGAGGCTAAGGCAGGAGAATCACTTGAACCTGGGAGGTGGAGGTTGCAGTGAGCTGAGATCGTGCCATGCACTTCAACCTGGGTGGCAGAGGGAGACGCCGTATCCAAAAAAAAAAAAAAAAGAAGCTAAAACTTTCAGAAGGCCGGAGTTGGCTGCGGAGGACGGAGCCAAAACTGCTCTGACTTGTCCTGGAAGCACATGTGGGGTCCCCTGAGACATCCACTGGCCTGTATGCCACCACGGAATCGGCAGGGTTGGGACATTTTCTTAGTGAGAAACGCTGAGGAACTCTTGATACCAAAGCTCCAATGGAAGATGGAAACTGTGGTAATGACAGAAGTGGCCTTGACCAGCCAGGCCTGGCCTGTGCCCTGCTTGGAACATTGATCATTTGTTTGACCTTGACATCAGCTTTCCGAAACAGACTCGGGCACACACAAACATGCCCACGTTGGGCACACTGCCATCATTCTGTGTGGGGCGGGCTCTGATGAAATCGAACAGACTGTCATTTATGAAGTGGAGCAGGTAAATTGTTCAAGGAAAGGACGTGAGGCCGGAGGCCACTGTCCTGGGAGTCTCCCTTTCCTAGCCAGGGCGCGAGACGCCACACAGGGCAGGGCCCGCCAGACAGGGGTCCTGACGGTCTGGGTATTTCTGCCATGAAATTTGCGAGGCTCGTTACGCCTTGACAGGTTGAGGTTCGTGTTTAAATAGCTCACAGATAATCTCATTTTGCTTCTACTTGCCATCATTCCCAAGATGTATTTAAATATCATTGAGTTGCAGGTGCAGTAAGCCAGTCGAAGTGCAGAGTCACGCAAACATAGCTCCTGTGTCTAAGAATTTTCAGCCAGGGACTCAATGTTCATCCAGAGGGCCGTGTGCCAACATCACACAGCTGATCCTCAAGAGGAAAGCAGGCACAGCAGAAAGCAAGGGAGGTTAGAATCTTTTCTTCTTCTTCTTCTTTTTTTTTTTTTTAGATGGAGTCTTGCTTTGTCACCCAGGCTGGAGTGCAGTGGCATGATCTCAGCTCACTGCAACCTCCACGTCCCAGGTTCAAGTGATTCTCCTGCCTCAGCCTCCCAAGTAGTTGGGATGACAGGCATGCAGCGCCACGCCCAGCTAAGTTTGTATTTTTAGTAGAGACGGGGTTTCACCATGTTGGCCAGGCTGGTCTCGAACTCCTGACCTCAGGTGATCCGCCTGCCTCAGGCTCCCAAAGTGCTGGGATTACGGGCGTGAGCCACCACGCCCAGCCAATTTGAATCTTTTCTACATTTTTTCATTTTTGGAAATATTTCTTAATTCATGGTGTTCTTAAATTTTTGTTTGTATTCTTTGAGACAAGGTCCCTTTCTGTTGCCCAGGCTGGAGTGCAATGGTGTAATCACTGCTTATTGCAATCTCGACCTCCTGGGCTCAAGTGATCCTCCCACCTCAGCCTCCCATATAGCTGGTTCAACGGCATGCACCAACATGACCAGCTTATTTTTTATTTTTAAATATTTTGTAGAGATGGGGTCTCACTGTGTGGTCCAGGCTTGCCATCAACTCTGTACCTCAAGTGATCCTCTCACCTCAGCCTCTCAAGTGCGGGGATTACAGGTGCAAGCCACGGCACCGGACCCTAATTAATGTTCTTCACCTTAAGAGGAAATTACATGGACCATTTTATTACATAGTGGTAGTCATTTAGTAAGCAAACATACTTAGAGTTTTTATATTTTAAAGATATTACAGCATCAAGATGAATTGGGTGACATGTGGAAGGAAGAACCATTAGAATTACAAACTCACGGGAGTCCTTTTGGCTTTAAGATGCATCACAGCGCTCTCCTCTCAGGGACCCTGGAACCAGAGAGAATGCACCAGGGTGAAGACCGAAGCCTCATCTGGACTCGTCTCAGCCCTGGGAACTCACCTTGGCCTTGACACTTTGGCCTTGGGCACTTACCTTGGCCTAGGGCATTTACTTACTGTAACCTTGGGCACTTACTTGGTTTGGCCCTGAGCAGGTACCATGGCCTGGCACACTCATCTTGGCCGTGGGCATTCACCTTGACCTTGTGCACTTATCTTGGCCTTGGGTACTCACCTTGACGTGAGAGAAGTCACGTCTCCTCTTTAAGCCTCGATTCCATTGTCTCCGTATGCACCCTGTGGTGTAGCTGTGGGGATTTGCCCACACGCAGGATGTGCGCCCTCCTCTCTCTGCCCACCCCCACCACAGGGTGACTGTGCGGCCCCGCCCTCTGCCCACCATGGACTGGAGCACGGTGATCATGGGGCCAAGGCTGGGCCAGCCACATCCTCTCTCCCCGGGATTTGTCGCTGGAATTCAGAGACGCTGAGTTAGTCCTCCCACGGAAGGTCAGGCTGTGTGTCATGGCCACATTCAGCAAAGTAAGCTGGTGTGAGAATGCCAGAGCACAGGAAGGGGGTGTGTGTGCAGGAAGAAGTGGAGGAGCCTGACGTGTTTCCAGCTCACCGTCCTCGTCTTAGACTAGGTAGATTTGCAGATGTGAGCCGCGCAGGATAGGGTCCCACAGAGTGTCAGGCGGATGCCAACAGGGAGGGGAAATTTTCCCCACACACCGGGACATGTTTGGCTTATGGGCAAGACTCCTGATAAGAACTAAAAATGGTGGCATTTGACCCATATATGACCTTCCCCTATAGGCGCCAGCCCGGGGAGGGGAAATCGCCCTAAGAGAGCAGGCTCACAACTTCAGCCCCCAACGGCGGACCAGGCCCTTCCCAGATACCGGCAGGTCTTCGCACGGGTGTCATTAGCCAGGAGCCCCTCCAAGGGGAAGGATGAGGGGAAGGGACCGAGAACAGATGGGGAATTGTAAACCATGAGAACCCTGAGTCAAAGGTCCGCAGGGCCTCAATTTTTGAGTTGACTGCTTGATTACTTCCAAGTGTACTTGTCTTTGCTTCAATAAACTTTTTTTTTTTTGAGACAGAGTCTCACTCTGTCGCCCAGGCTGGACTGCAGTTACACGATCTCAGCTCACTGCAAACTCTGCATCCCAGGTTCAAGTCATTCTTGTGCCTCAGCCTCCCTGCTAGCATGGATTACAGGCACCTACCACCAAGCCTGGCTTACTTTTGTATTTTCGGTATAAACTGAAAATATAAAAAAATGTTGTCCAGGCTGGTATCAAACTCCTGACTTCAAATGATCTGCCCCCCTCGGACTCCTAAAGTGCTGGGATTACAGGCATGAGCCACCATGCTGGGCCTCAGTAAACTCTTGTTTCTGACTTAAATCTGCTTTCCGTCTCCTGGCTGAATTCTTTCTCCCAAGAAGACATGCGTACCATGCAATGACTCTCCACCGGTAACAGTGTCTTTCCCTGAGCCCGGGAGGTTTTCCTGCTGTGGGATCCATGAGACAGCCCATCCATTTGGCTCCATCTGGGATCCTTATCCTGGGGTAGCTTCCGTGATGCAGCCACGGAACCTGAGCTGGTTCCTGGCACTGTCTTTGTGCATCATGACTAAGGGTCTCCTCTGTCCACCCAAAAGGAAACCAACTCTGGCTCCCAAAGCATTGTGGAGAATCAAGCGTCCCATGGCACACAGCGGGCCCTGCAGATCCTGTTCGTCACGCTGTTCACTCAAGTGGGTCACTGCTACCTCTAAAATCTCATTCCTCTCACTGGAAAAATAATTCAAAATGAAATCTCCTGCCCGCCCAGAAAATCTCTTCAGAAGGGCGGAAGAAAAAGTAAATGGTTTAATTATTGAATAAGCATTAAACCAGACTGCATATCCCAGGCAACCCGCTGGAGAACCCCTTGCTCTCAGGTGGGCAGGAGCAACTCATCCATCATCCAAAGGAGAAATGAAACGTCCACCTTCTGACAAGCAGGAAGGTGCTCTTGAGACAAGCTCCCAGGCCACAGGAGGCTGCCTCCCTGATGTTCTCCCTGCCCGGGACAGTGTCCTAGAACACAGGCCTGGCAGGAGGCTCTCTGCTTTCTAAAAAGTCATACATACATTTCAGAGACAAAAGCATTGACAGGGCCGGACACAGTGGCTCACACCTGTAATCCCAGCACTTTGGGAGGCCGAGGCGGGCAGACCAGGAGGTCAGGAGTTCGAGACCAGCCTTGCCAACATTGTGAAACCCTGTCTCTACTAAAAATACAAAACTTAGGGGGGCATGGGGGTGCGCACCTGTAGTGCCAGCTACTCGGGAGGCTGAGGCAGGAGCATCCATTGAACCTGGGAGGCGGAGATTGCAGTGAGCTGAGAGCGCAGCACTGCACTCCAGCGTGGGCGACAGAGTGAGACTCCCATCTCAAAAAAAAAAAAAAAAAATCAACAATATTGTGTTTTTGAGAGGAAACCCTGAAGAGAAGAATGTATTCGCTTTCCCTTTCGGCACTAGGGAAATTTAGAATTCACGTTTATTTTTTAAATTTGTATTTACCCTGACAATAGTCACAGTCGTCTCAGATCAATTTTGTTGATTCACTGATTGAATGCAAAAGTGCCTTAGAAGTTGTGCTTTTGTGTTTGAATACAAATTTCACGTGATCTAACTCTGGCTTCAAGAATGTATTTATTTTTAATATTCTAAAGATTAGATTCCTCATCTAGATTGTTTTTTACCTTTATGTAGATTTACCTTTATGTATTCAAAACACTTTCCACTCACCTTAGAGGACCCCACACCTTATTGCTTCTTAATCTTATTTTTATTTTTATTTCAGACAGAGTCTCACTCTATCACCCAGGCTGGAGCACAGTGGTGTGATCTCGGCTCACTGCAACCTCCACCTCCTGGGTTCAAGTGATTCTCCTGCCTCAACCTCCTGAGTAGGTGGGACCACAGGCACCCGCCACCATGCCCGGCTAACTTCTGTATTTTTGGTAGAGACGGGGTTTCTCCAGGCTGGTCTCGAACTTGCCACCTCAAGTGATTCACCCACTTTGGCCTCCCAAAGAAAAATGGTGAGACAAGTCTCAGTCACCTTAGGAGGTTTATTTGCCAAAGTTAAGCATGTGCACCCAGGAGACAGGTCTCAGACTTTCTCTGAAGATGATTTTGAGGGCTCCAAATTTAAAGAAGGAAGGACAGAATATTGAAAAGTGTACAATTTTCATGCAAGAGGAGGGTTGGGAAAAATAGTCATTCATGCCTTTGTCTGGCTCAGTGAATCCGTGTTTTTACATAAGATCACATAGATAAATGGGGCAGAGGAAAAATACGGGGAATTTGCACTTAAGATGACAGGGACAAAATGGGGCTGGGGAGCAACAATCGGGTATGCACTCGTGTCTGATGGGCTGGGGTGACTGCACCTTTAAGGATGAACTATCGATTTACATTGCCATGGAGAAACCTGAACAGAAACACCTTAGGGTGAAGATCTTGGAGCTCACTAGGAATGTCCTTGTGGGCAAAATATGGGGAGGTGTGTAGGTTTCATCTTGTAGCCATCTTATTTAGAATCCAAGAGGGGAGGCGGGTTTGCATGACCCCGTTCGCAGCTTGACTTCTTCCTTTGGCTTACTGAGTTTGCGATCTCAAGATTTATCTTATTCTTATTATTGTTTTTTGAGATGGAGTCTTGCTCTGTCACCCAGGCTGGAGTGCAATGGCCCCATCTTTGCTCACTGCAACCTCTGCCTCCCAGGTTCAAGAGATTCTCCTGCCTCAGTCTCCCTGGTAGCTGAGATGACAGGCGCCCACCACCACACCCGGCTAATTTTTGTATTTTTAGTAGAGACGTGGTTTCACCATGTTGGTCCAGGCTGGTCTTGATTTCCTGACCTTGTGATCCGCCCGCCTCAGCCTTCCAAAGTGTTGGGATTATAGGCATGAGCCATGGCGCCCAGCTTAAGATTGAATTTTCTTTTGTGGAAGGGAAATAAAATAGAACAAAATATAGTTTAAATAATAAGCATAACATAGGTAGTAGTTAAACTTTAAGTAAGGGCCATTTAAGAGTTGTACAAAGGCTAAGGAATTTAAGTGACCTCTCCCTAGTGAAGCTGCAAGCTTATCTTGCATTCTAGGCTAGGTTGTAAACTGTATTTAGAAAAAAGTAAGGTAAAGCAGACCTGGCACCACCCTCTCTCTACACAGATAAGAGCCCCAGGGCAGATCTTAAGGTCTGCGCCACAACACACTTCTGCATTTCCTGTTCCTCTCATCTCCCCGGGTGTGCTCCCCAACCTTTCGACCCCTTACCTCAGCTGCAAGGTCATAGAGTTAAATGACCATGAAGCCCAAGATTGTAAAACGTGATTGACTGTCTTTGTCTAAAACCCGCTTCCTGCCTTGTTTTGCAGCCTCAACCCGCATGTAAGCTAAACTGCCTTCTTTGTTGGGGTTGATGGCCATTTTAAGCGTGAGCCTGCTGCTGGCCCAGGCACCCAAATTCAAGTTCTCTTCAGCCTGCATTGGTCTCTGTCTTCTCTGGCGGGAGTTTTGCTACAACACTTTCACAGATTACAGGTGTGAGCCACTGCGCCTGGCCTACGTGGCACATTTCCTGAACAACCTAGTTCACCATACACTTCCTGGTTACCTTCCTGCCACTTACTGTGCTCCAAAAGCCCAAACCCCCTTCTCCGTTGTCTAGCCTGAACCCTGACACCGCCTCAGGAGATCCTGATAGATATTTTGGCCAGCCACTGTGTGTATAATTAAAACTGTCTTTTGGCTGGGTGCGGTGGCTCATGCCTGTCTCAACACTTTGGGAGGATGAGGCTGGCGGATCACAAGGTCAGGAGTTCGAGACCAGTCTGGCCAATATGGTGAAACCCCTTCCTTACTAAAAATACAAAAATATTAGCTGAGCATGGTGGCACATGCCTGTAATCCCACTACTCAGGAGGCCGAGGCAGGAGAATTGCTTGAACCCAGGCGGTGGAGGTTGCAGTGAGCCGAGATCACACCACTACACTCCAGCCTGGGTGACAGAGGGAGACTCCATCTCAAAAAACAAAAAAACAAACAAACAAAAACCTGCCTTTGTATTTATTTATTTATTTTATAGATACGATCTCAAAACTGTCTTTTTCTGTTGTTAATCTGCCTGGTCAGCGGGTTTCCAGGTCTAAGGTGCCTCAAGCGGTAGAGAAAGCGCTTTGTTCTGCTTTGTTCTCTTCCTCTGTATTTAGTATGTCTCACTCTGGGTGTCCTGTACTTGCATTTTTATTTGGTAAATCTAGTAACCCTATGCCAAGTATAAGTAGTTTCTCTGGATGTATGACTTTCATCTCACGAATCTTTAGATTACTGCCCCTAAATTCTAACTTAGAGAATGTCATTATTTTTCAACAGTAAAAATAGTCTGAATTAAGGTTTCCAGATGTGTGCTTCCTTCTCTCCTGGGGTAGATGAAGTGGAGAAGAATGAAGGCAACGAACAGACCTGGACAATCCACCTGGAAGCAGCTCCTGCCGCACCCACCTCAGCACAGAATCCAGAGGTGACCCTCCTCCCCAGCTGCTCCTCTCCAGGCCACTGTCTTCCCTAACCCTCCTCAATGACCCCTACCTCTGCTCTTGTCAGACAGTGAGCTACAGAATAACTGAGGAAATACTTTTTAAAAACATAAATCCGACCACATCAGGCTCTTCGGCATGAAAATGTGGGCCACAGTCCTTGGCCCAGCCCCATAAGTCCCCATCATCCCCGTCATACCCCATTAGTCTCTATCAGACCCCAACATCCCCATCAGTCCCCATCGGTCACCACCAGACTCCATCAGACCCCATCAGTCCCTATAAGCTCCCATCAGACCCCATCATCCCCATCAGACCCATCAGCTCCCAAGGGTGGCAGGGGCCCCCCATCAGACACCCTCAGACCCCACCAGTCCTCATCAGCTCCCATCAGACCCCATCAGTCTCTATGACTCCCCATGAGTCCCCAACAGTCCGACGCATCAGAACCTTCTGGCATATGTCTTGGAGGGTGACATCACACAGACCCCAGCTCATCTTTTTTCCTCACATTTGCCCACGAATCCAGCAGGCCCTGAGTGGGTGCCTGCCGTGTTTAGGAGTCACAGATCCTGTGTTCCGAAGTGCTCCTGGCAGCACCACTCTTCCTAGGTTGTGACTGGCTCCTCTATGGAGGAGAGGGGCCTGTGTTTTGCCCCTGACCCTGGGCGGCTGTGACTTGGCAGAAGCAACGTGGCGACACAGTTTCCTCTTATCCATCCAGGACACCAGTTCTCCAAGCCCAGCCTCCAGGCAGTGTGCAGGCACTGCAGACAAGCGTGGGTGGGCCACCTAGCGATGGCACAGCTGGGTGACAGCTGACAGCCAGCAGTGACCCCAGGTGCATCATGAGCAGCCCTCAGGTGCCCCCTGGCCCCAGGGGTGTGACCATGATGGAGAGACCCTCAGGGCCGCCTGGAGGTGCCAGGCCACCCAGAACCTGGGAAGAGCGCAATGAGGAGCGCTGTTGTTCCATCCATAACGCTGGGGCGATCTGTTGCACCGTGAATAACTGGAGCTATCCCGGGAACTGGGGGTGAATAACTGGAACTGTCCCGGGAACTGGGGACTCGAAGACGGAGCTGTTACCAGAGTCCACATTCAGTCCAGAGAGGCGTGCAGGGAGACAGGCAACCCCGGATGCTCTGCTCTGTGCTCAGGCCCAAGGGCTGCAGGGCTGGCAGGCCCCTCTGCGGACCTTCTGGGAGGCTGGCGGGGGCTCCGGGTACCTGCGGGTGGGTGTGCCTCAAGCTGGAGATGCCCACGGAGTGTGCAGGGGTCAGATCCTCAGGTCACGCATCAGGCAGGAGACCCCAGCCTCGTCTCTCCGGGGATCAATCTGCCACGGGTGTGATTAAATCAGTCAGTCCTGGGAGAAAACAGCCGGTAAGGGAGTACAAGGCACCTGTGGGACTGTGGCGCTGCTGTCCTGGGACCCCGGTGCAGTCCCCTCCAGGGGCTTCCAGCACCCACCCCCCATTCTCTTATGTGGCACATGAACGTCGGAGGATGCAGCCCCGGGGCTTCCCCATCCTCACACGGAAGCTAAGGAAGCACCCCGGTGGGCACCCGAATCCTGCCTGCTGGGTCCCACAGCAAATCCCACCAGGCTTCCTCTGCGACAAGCATTTGCTGCCCACGCTGAGTGGAGGCCAGCCAAGAAGGCAGCTAAAGCAAAAAGTACCTGCTGCTGCTTTTTTTTGTTTGAGATGGAGTTTCACTCTTCTTGCCCAGGCTGGAGTACAGTGGCACAATCTTGGCTCACCGCAGCCTCCACCTCCTGGTCTCCCGGGTTCAAGCAATTCTCCTGCCTCGGCCTCCCAGGTAGCTGAGATTACAGGCAAGCACCACCATGCCTGGCTAGTTTTGTATTTTCAGTCGAGATGGGGTTTCTCCATGTTGGCCAGGCTGGTCTTGAACTCCTGACCTCAGATGATCCACCTGCCTCAGCCTCCCAAAGTGTTGGGATTACAGGCGTGAGCCACCGCACCTGGCTGAGAGTGCTTCTTTAAAAAGTGAGTTGTGGGTCTCTTCTCCCTCCCCTGTTCTCTTTCTCAGAGGGAGGAGAGCCAGGGAGGGACAGGAAGACGCAGACCTGACTGGGCCTGCCTGGACCCACCCCTGGGTCAGGGGGTCGGAGCAGCATTCTGGGTTTGTGAAGAAACCCCATTTCCAAGAATTCTGGGGAGGAAGCTGTCTGTGGAGTGTTGTGTTGCAGGCTGGCTTGTGAGAGTTTTATCCCTTCTGTGACAGTCTTCGGTGATGCTGGAAGCCTGGCCCTGCTGGGAGCTCCAGCCCAGCCCAGCCCAGCACCTGGCGCCCTCCTCACCTTCACTGGATGCACCCCCTAGCAGGCAGTGTGTGCTCTACAGATCATTTCTCCGTGAGAACTGTCTTAGCTGCAAAATCACACTTCCTGTTTTCCCATAACCCTGCCCGGGTGTCCCTGTGGGCAATTTCAGAGCTATGTGTGTGCTGTGTGCATGTCCAGTGGGTAGAGATGGCTTCCTACCTGTCTTCACACTCTTTAACCCTTGCTCGTAAGTACTATTTCCCCAGAACCCCTGAATCAGTGACGGTCAGAAAATGTGGCAGGCACTGCACTCTAGCCTGGGCAACAGAGCAAGACCCTGTCTCAGAACGGACAACAGCAAAAGCCTTTCTGGCAGGTGGTGGTGTATACACTGGTCTTAGCTTTCAATTCAGTTAAAAACCTTTGCCATTTAATTGGAGTGTTTAGATCATTAATGAAATGAATGATATGGTAAGGGTTAAGCGCACCCTGTCTCTAATTTAAAAATAAAAATAAGGAGGTCCTTAAGGTGCAATGAGGTCATTTCCGTGTTCCCTGATCCAACCTGTCTGGTGTCCTTACAGAGGAGGAGATTAGGGCACAGGCACATGGAGCGGGGGAGTGGGGCACGACTGTGAGGACACGGGGAGAAGACGCCCTCTGCCAGCCTGCGAGGGAGGCCTCAGGAGGAGCCAGAGCTGGCCTGGAGAAGGGGCCGGTGGCCTCTTGTCACAGCAGCCCTGGGGTGTGGGCAGCACTGGACCTGTAGGCTCCACTGGGGAAGGGAGACGGGGTAGGGAGCAGCCGGCAGCCCCTGCCAAGCTTCCTGCTCTGGCCCCACACAGTGGCGGGGCCGGAGCAGGCTCAGGTGGGACCGCCCTCTCTAAACAAACATCTCTTCCTGGGTAAGGCTTCCTGTAGGCCCAGAGACAATGATCTGCTGTCTCTCATTCTTGAAAAGATTTTTTTTTTTTTTGAGACAGAGGCTCGCTCTGTCACCCAGGCGGGAGTGCAATGGCATGATCTCAGCTCACTGCAACCTCTGCCTCCCAGGTTCAAGCCATTCTCCTGCCTCAGCCTCCCGAATAGCTAGGACTACAGGCATGTACCACCATGCTCGGCTAATGTTTGTATTTTTAGTAGAGAAGGGGTTTCACCACCTTGGCCAGGCTAGACTCGAACTCCTGACTTCAAGTGATCCACCTGCCTCCGCCTCCCAAAGTGCTGGGATTACAGGCGTGAACCACCAGCAGCCTCATTCTTGCAAAACTTTGTTGGGGTTGTTACGCAATCCCATATCGTATTGCAACATCTGATAACAACGTTCCTGTTGTCTACCAGGAAAATCGCACCTGTGCATGGGTAGCACTCTTAACATTTTCTCCTAAACCAAATCATGAGCTCCCTGCAACGCCCAGCACCCAGCACAGTACCCGATGTTCAAAAATCTGTTGAAAGAATGAAGGAGGCAAAGCAACTGAAGAGCCTGACTTAAAAGCAGCCTCCAAGTCAGCCTCTGGCTTCCTAAGGAAGGCCTAGGCGCCGGGAACTGCCCCACTCAGCCAGAGCTGCCAGCCTGCGCCTTGCCAAGCTCATCCCCCTGAACCTGCTTTCCTTCTTCAAAGGCCTTCTCGGACAGAACCCCCAGAAGAGTGGCCCGAGGTGACTGTCCTTAAGGTGGGCCCCCCGCATTGGTGACCTCCTGAGGTTGGGAGGGTCATGAATGGGGACTGGGTCAACTTTATGGCTTTGATGGCCATAAAACCACCAGGGTTGCTGAGCATGGCTTAGTGGGCGCAGCCAGGAGTCACATGCCCTCCCTCACTCCCATGGACAGATGAGCCTGTGGGCCCCGAGTGATGGTGCAGCTGAGCTCGAGGCCAACGGTCCAAGGCCCACTTGGTGTCTAGCCTTCCCCATGCAGCCTGGCCACAGCCTGCTGCTCCTGGACAGCCGCTCATCACCCCATCCCGGAAGAGCAGGTCCTTGCACTCTGGCTCACACCTCCAGCACAATGCAAAGAGAAGGCGGGAGGCACAGAGGGACGGCCCAGACCCGGCAGATGAGGAACCCTGTGGAGTGGCTGGATGCCTCATCATCTCCCCACCCCATCATCTCTGTGCTGCTCCCCCCATGCACCCCTGCTTGCTTTCAGGCAGGAGGTCCGTGGGTCGGGGAGGACAGGTGATGCTACGCTGGCAAAGTCCTATGACCCCAGCTCCCGAGTAGGGTGGCGTCTGGCCCTAGAAGCTGGGACTCGCCATGGTCTGGGGCTGTTGGCACTGCTATGGTCAAGGCAGCAGGGCCAACCTTGGAAGAAGGAGGCGTCACTCCTCACCGTTTAAAGCAAATTATCATGGAAATTTTCAAACAGACACAGAAATCTTCTCAGTCATCTTCAAAGATTTTCATCATGGTGCTTTTTTTTGGTTTCTAATCTACCCTCTCTCTCTTACTCCCAACCTCAAGTGATCTGCCTGCCTCGGCTTCCAAAGTGCTGGGATTACAGGCATGAGGCCCACACCCGGCCTGCTGGAGTATTTTTTTTTTTTTTTCTGTTTTTGAGATGGAGTCTCACTCTGTCACTCAGGCTGGAGTGCAGTGGCACAAACTCAGCTCACTGCAACCTCCGCCTCCTGTGTTTAAGCAATTCTCCTGCCTTAGCCTCCCGAGTAGCTGGGATTACAGGTGTGCACCACCATGCCTGGCTAATTTTTGTATTTTTAGTAGAGACAGGGTTTCACCATGTTGGTCAGGCTGGTCTCAAACTACTGACCTTGTGATCCGCCCATCTTGGCCTCCCAAAGTGCTGGAATTACAGGCATGAGCCACCATGCCTGGCCGTATTTTTTTTTTTTTTTTTTGACACAGAGTCTCCCTCTGTCATCAGACTGGAATGCGGTGGCACAATCTTGGCTCACTGTAACCTCCACCTTCCGGGTTCAAGCAATTCTCATGCCTCAGTCTCCAGAAGCTAGGATTACAGGCATGTGCCACCACACACAGCTAATTTTTGTATTTTTTAGTAGAGACACGCTTTCACCATGTTGGCCAGGCTGGTCTCAAACTCCTGAGCTTGTGATCCACCTGCCTTGGCCTCCCAAAGTGCTGGGATTACAGGCATGAGCCACCATGCCTGGCATGCAGGAGTATTTTTAAAGCCAACTCCAGACTTCATATCCTTTTCCCATAAGTATTCTTCTCTTTTGTCAGATAAAAAACAAATCACGGCCAGGTGCAGTGGCTCATGCCTATAATCCCAGTGCTTTGGGAGGCCGAGGCAGGACGATCGCTTGAGCCCAGAAATTTGAGACCAGCTTAGTCAACATAGCAAGACCCCTGTCTCTATGAAAACTAAAAATTTAGCCAGGTGTGGTGGCACATGCTTGTGGTCCTAGCTACTCAGGAGGCTGAGGTAGAAGGATCAATTGAGCCTGAGAGTTCCAGGCTGCAGTGAGCCAAGATCATACCGCTGCACTCCAGCCTGGGTGACAGAACGAGACCCTGTCACAAACCACCCCTCACCGGAAAAATAAAAAAAGCAAATCTGCCAGTGCCTAAAAGCAGAAATTAGAAGAGTGGTTGCCATCAATAAGTTGAGAGTGTTTCTTAAATCTCGACTTGGTACTGTTTTTGACAGGATGATTGCAAGTGTTGTCAGACTGTGAGGTACCAAGACTCGGCAGAGAGCGGTTTTCTTGTCTGGAGTGGAGCAGCATGGTGTGGTGAGGAGGGGGGGAGCCCCCCGTTCAGCAGCAGGATCAAGAAAGCTGCGTCGGAACCCCTGCTCCCGGGGGACTGCCCAGGGTGAGGCTGGACCCACGGTCAGAGCCCTGAAGGAGACTTAACCTGAACGGGACCAGCGCATTTGGTTCCAATGAGAACAGCAGTTCAGCTACTTATTTACAAGGCAAAAGTCAGGACTCTGCAGGGT
Organism: Cacajao melanocephalus; assembly: GCA_963573385.1. Lineage (NCBI taxonomy): Eukaryota > Metazoa > Chordata > Mammalia > Primates > Pitheciidae > Cacajao > Cacajao melanocephalus. The sequence continues at coordinate 39,264 of CAUYLG010029114.1, forward strand.
GTATCCAGCCTTGTCACAGGTAAACAAGGGACATTGCGAATCTCATCTTCGTCACCTGGGTCTGGGGTTCTGAGCTGTTTCCAGAACACAAAGCGGGGGGACTTCCTAACCTTCCAGGATCGCAGGACTCAGGTAAAGCTCATCACTGTCAACTTTCATTAAAAACAACGACTGTTATATACGATTATGTATGTATGTACACACACCTGAGATTCGGGCTTGACTCTCCCTGAAATATTCACACACCCTCTCCACCTATAATGTTGCCCGCCCCCATTTCTGCCTCCAGCCCTCTGCTGAAAATCAGGTGAGGTGTTCCACAGCCTGGCTGCACGGTCCGGGCCATGGCCAGAGCAGGGTCTCCTGCCAGCCGGCTGGAAATGCAGAGCCCCAGTCCCCAGCCAGCCCTGCGGGCCCAGGACCCGCCATCCCCTGCGAGACCTGCCCTCCCCTCAGGGCTAGGGTCGCTGCACTGGAATTTCCTGCAGTGAGATTTGGGGGGCCCTCCCCACTCCCAGTTGCCAGTCTCCTGTAACAGGGCAGCGTGTGTGGCCGCTTGACTGGCTTTGGGCTCCAGGACAGCCTGGGGCCCTGCGGGGTGTGGCACTCGCCATCGCTCCACGAAGATGCCCAGGTCATTGTTGACCGCTGATGGGTGGGTTCTGCTGCCGCCGTCTTTATCCTTCAGTACTAACAACCCATTTTCTCAGGTCCTCCTGGCCTTGGCAATGCTAGACGTTGTGATGGGCACCCCACCACTGAAGTACTCCTGAAGCCCTTCTAACTTCCAAAGGACAGCAGCTTCTACAGAAGAGCAATGGTCGGGCACCGTGGCTCATGCCTGTAATCCCAGACCAGCCTGACCAACATGGAGAAACTCCGTCTCTGCTAAGAATACAAAGCTAGCTGGGCATGGTGGTGCACACCTGTCATCCCAGCTACTCAGGAGGCTGAAGCAGGAGAATCGCTTGAACCTGGGAGGTGGAGGTTGTGGTGAGCCGAGATTGCACCATTGCACTCCAGCCTGAGCAACAAGAGCGAAACTCTGTCTCAAAAAAAAACAAAAAAAAGCAACAAGACTGCTGAATTCCTGAAAGGAGGAGGAGCATCGTGGGTGCTGACCCCTGAGGCCCCTCAGACTGAAGGGGGCCTCCTGCAGAGGAGCTGGGTCGCCGGGGGCAATGATTCTGAGTCCCTGGACTGCAGGGTGAGCTGACCCAGAGCTCCAGCACCACAAAGCCTCCCCAGGGAAGCACTGTCCTGGGGCAGCTGTGGTTGCCATCACACTCAGGCTCAGGTGGGTGTGCCCCTGGCTTTTACATCATGGCTGACACCGCTGGTGGCTTCGCAGAAAGGGAGTTTGTGTGAGGGTGCTCAGGCACCTGTCGGGTGCTTGGTGAGTGGCGGCACCTGTGGACACGGTCCCAGGTGGGAGCTGTTCAGGTGGGGATGTGGACAGGCCTGGGCTGGAGCAGAAGGCCTTTCTAGCTGCCTCCGGCTGTCTGCCCACCCTCCACAGAGCCTGGAGCGCTAGCTTCTCTGTATCTCTCCTCTCCCCTCTTCCTGGAGGGCGCCACTCTTATCTGACTTGCTCCCACACTCACCCTACATCTGGCCCAAAAATGCACTTGGTGGCGGTCCCACCATCACACTCAGGCTCCGTAGCCCACGGCCCCCTGGTCTTGCCTCCTGCCACGCCGCTTTCTATGGCAGTGGAGGGGAAGGGAGGTTAGAACCCTACCTCTGCGGACAGAGGGCAGGAATTAGGGAAAAGGGGGGCCGTGAGGCTCCCAGGCCTAGGGTTGGAACAGAAGCTGGGTGGTGTGGGGCTGTTTGGGCACAGGACCCCAGGTGCTGGGACGTGGGGAGCAGGACTGTGGGGTGTGCTCCAGAAAGTGGGGAGCAGGACTGTGTCCGTTGCTCCAGAAAGGGCCAGAGACACGATGCAGGAAATGGGGTTCAGTCAGAACTGGAGAGGGGTTCAGGGAGTCATTGAGTAGGCAGAGAGGAGCCTAGACGGGGGCTGAAGGCCACCTGGCAGTCCCGGGTTGTGAGGCACCGCATGCCGAGGGGCGGGAGGCTATGGCCCCGTCTCCTGGTTTCAGTCTCAACATCCGAAGGTCAGAGGCAGAGCAGGGGCTGCGCGATCTTTCAGAGGGACGCTGGGTGTTCCCAAAGGCCAGTGCTGCGGAGCTGGGCTGAAAGCTCGAGTTCTCAGATCCAGCCGACTAGGAACGGGAGGCAGCGTGTCGGGGCTCTGCTCCGCCAGCACTGAACCCCACAGGCTGGCAGGGGGTGCTGGAGAAGGGTGAAAGGCAGAGGCGGGGCCCCTTAGGGACCGGTCAGTTCCACACGCGGCTTTCCAGGCTCCTGGGCGGCACTCGATGAAACGTTCCAGAAACACCGATGGGAAGGAAGGTCCCAAGTTAGTTCGCAAAGGCCCTGACGGACGCGCAGGGGAACGCCGAGCCGCCACCCGGCCTCACCCGGCGAGGCCCGCGCTGCTTCTCGCAGGAAAGTGCGTCCGAGTCCGGAACGGCGCCTCCTCCTGGGCCTGCGGGGAGACCCCCTGTCGCCCCCCGCCCACCCCGCTCCAGACCCTCGGGGGCCGGGGGGCGAGGACGCCCCACAACGCCACCTCTGAAGTCTCCCCTAGCCACGTCGCCAGAGCAAAATTCAAAACCCGCAGTTCTGGCAAATTTCCGAGGCCCTCCCGGGCAGAAGCAGCTGGAATCCCAGGACGCGGTCATGGGTGCGGACCGAGAAGAAGCCGGTCCGAGCCGGAGCCGCCCAGATTCTCCCGGGAAGCCCAGGCCGGTGGGCGCCCCCCGTCTCCCGGGCCTGGCTCGCCGGTGGGGGACCCCGCCCCGCGTGGGGCTCCAGGCCCTGGGCCCTGGTTTGCGGGGGAGGAGCGGGAGCGGGGACCGCGGGCTTCTCATCTGCGTGTGGGTCTCGGCCTCGGAATGCGGCGGAGAACAGATGAAAATAGGAGTCAGATGTCAGTCGGGTCTGCCAGGCACTGAGGTTTGAAGAAATCGCAGAAGAATCCGCACCGGCGGGTCTCCTCCAACCCGGGTCCAGGCCGCGGGGTGTCTGCGGGGGCACCCCCGATTCCGCCCGCCCCGCCCCAGCACCGCCCCCTCGTCCTCCCCCCTCCCCATCTGCCCCTCCTCCCTCCCCATCCCCCCTCCCCACGTGCTCCCCACCCCGCCCGGCCCCGCCCCCGGCCCCGCCCCGCTCCCCGCCCCCAGCACCGCCCTCCGGTCCTCCCCCACCCCTTCCCCTCCTGCCCCTCCTCCCTCCCCGCCCCCAACCGCGACCCCCGCCCCTCCCCCTTCCCCAGGTCCTCCCCCCCCCGCCTCTCCCTCTCCCCCCC
>CAUYLG010029115.1:0-29029 GCA_963573385.1 Cacajao melanocephalus
AAGTTGTCCTGGCTACTGAGCCTACCCAGTAACTGTAGCCAGAATGAAGGGAAACTGGGGAGCAAAGGAAAAAATTAGAAGTTTGAGGAGGGAGTTTATTGCCAAAATGAAAACCAGGTATCAGCTTAAAGATCATCTCCTAACAGAAGAGATACTTAGTGATACTAACATGTAGAGTGCAGAGGAGGAAGTACACCCAGTTATTTAAAGCGAGGGACAAGAAAGCATGGGCTGTGGGAAGAAATAACCATACGCTGATTTCTCTCTGATGAAAATGAGTGTGAGACAGTGGGAGGGGCATTGTCTCTGTCACTTGTCTACTTGACCAACTACCTTAGCAAGTTTTAAAATCTACTTTTGAGTAAAATGTTTACTCATCGTGTCTTAATCTAAAAAGTGTGGAGAATGTTACTAGTCTTGCAGGATTTGGGGGAGGAATAGCACAGAGGTAGACAACTCGGTTAGTGCACACGATGTTTGCTTATCATCACTGTAACCTTATTTAATACTTGCCAGTTCTACTTTGGGAGTCAAAAAGAGAGACCTTGTATCTACTGTGTGCTATAAGATCTGTACTTTGTTAGAAAGACAAATTCTCGGACAAAACTCATGCCTATTTTGAAATTCTCAGAACAAATTCAGGCCTATTTTTATCAAAATATAGATTTGAATAAACATACAGAAAAAAAACCAAACAACCCCATCAAATAGTGGTTAAAGGATATGAATAGATACTTCTCAAAAGAAGACATTTATGGGGCCAAAAAACATGAAAAAACAGCTCATCAAAAGACGACATTCATGGGGCCAAGAAACATATGAAAAAAAGCTCATCATCACTGGTCATTAGAAATGCAAATCAAAACGACAATGCGATACCATCTACCACCACTTAGAAGAGCAATCATTAAAATGTCTGGAAACAACAGATTCTGGCGAGGATGTGGAGAAATAGGAACACTTTTACACTGTTGGTTGGAGTGTAAATTAGTTCAACCATTGTGGAAGACAGTGTGGTGATTTCTCAAGGTTCTAGAACCAGAAAAACTATTTGACCCAGTAATCCCATGACTCGGTATATGCCCAAAGGAAATTATAAATCATTCTACTATAAAGACACATACACATGTATGCTTATTGCAGCACTGTTTACAATAGCAAAGACTTGGAACCAACCCAAACACCCTTGAATAATAGACTGGATAAAGAAAATGTGACACATATGCATCATGAAATACTATGCAGCCATAAAAAAGAATGAGTTCATGTCCTTTGCAGGGACATGGATGAAGCTGGAAACCATCATTCTCATCAAACTAACACAGGAACAGAAAACCAAACACTGCATATTCTTACTCATAAGTGGGAGTTGAACAATGAGAACACATGGACACAGGGAAGGGAACGTCACACACTGGGGCCTGGCAGAGGGTGGGGGCAAAGGGGAAGAAGAGCATTAGGACAAATACCTAATGCATGCGGGGTTTAAAACCTAGATGACAGGTTGATAGGTGCAGTAAACCACCATGGCACTTGTATACCTGTGTAACTAACCTGCACATTCTGCACATGTATCCCAGAACCTGAAGTAAAATAAAATAAAATAAAGTCAAATAGTTCATTAAATGATGTCTACAGTGGATACAGAATTATAAAAGTTTTCAAAAATTACCTTCAAATCACAAAAGAATTTTGCTCACACGAAGATAATATAGATTTCTCAATAAATACATTATGAAATTAAGTGTATTTTTATGACTTCTCACCTGAACAGGATAAAGCAATCTTTGACACCAGCGAAGAAATAAGAAAAAAATACACAAACAAATATAAAAGCATGCCATTCTCATGGATAGGAATAATCAATATCATCAAAATGCCCATACTGCCCAAAGTAACTTATAGATTCAATGTTATTCCCATTAAAGCACCATTAACTTTCTTCACAGAAAAAAAAAAAAACTATTTTAAAATACATGTGGAACTAAAGTAAATCCCAAATAGGCAAGGCAATGCTACGAAAATAGGACAAAGCTAGACCATTACGCTACCCGACCTCAGACTGTAATACAGAGCTACAGTAGCCGAAGGGCATTTAGACCAAGGGGACAGAATAGAAAACCCGGAAATAAGATGGCACACCTACAAGCATGTGTTCTTCAACAAACTGCACAGAAACAGGCAATGAGGAAAAGATTACCTATTCAGCAAGTGGTGCTGGGGTAAGAAGCTAGCCATGTGCAGAATACGGAAACTGGACACCTTCCTTACACCATGTACAAAAATTAACTCAAGATAAATTGAAGACTTAAGTATAAAACCCCCAAACTGTAAAAACCCTGGAAGACCACCTAGGCAATATTATTTAGGACATAGGCATAGGCAAAAATGTGTGACAAAGATGCCAAAAGCAATTGTAACAAAAGAAAAAATAGCAAATGGTATCAAATTAAACTAAAATGCTTCTGCACAGCAAAAAAAAAAAAAAAAAAAAAAATCAACAGCGTCAAACATACCATCTGCAGAATGAAGGAAACATTTTACAAACTATGCATCTGGCAAGGGTCTAATATCCAACATCTATAAGTAGCTTAAGCAAGTTTATAAGAAAAAAAAAACCCTAGTAAAAAGTAGGCAAAGAACGTGGACACCTCTCAAAAGAAGACATACGTACGGCCAGTAATGATATATAAAAAACCTCAACATCATGATGATTAGAGAAATGCAAATCAAAACCACAGTGTGATACCATCTCACACCTGTCAGAGAGGCTTCTTTTAAAAAGTCAAAAAATGATAGATGCTGGTGAGATTGAGGAGAAAAAGAAATGCTTATACACTGTTGGTGGGAGCGTAAATTAGTTCAACCATGTGGAAGAGACTGCGGCGATTCCTCAAAGACCTAAAGACAAAAATGCCATTAAACTCAGGATCTCATTACTGAGTATACACCCAAAGAAATATAAATCATTGCATTGCAAAGACACAAGCAAATGTGTGGTTACTGCAGCACTATTTATGATAGCGAAGACATGGAATCAATCTAAATGCCCATCAATAATAGACTGGATAAAGAAAACGTGGTACATAGACGCCATGAAATACTATGCAGCCATAAAAAGAATGAGATCATGACGTTTGCATGGACATGAATGGAGTTGGAGGCCTTTATCCTTAAGAAACTAACGCAGGAACAGAAAACCAAATACAGCATGTTCTCACGTATAAGTGGGACCTAAATTATGAGAACACATAGACACATAGAGGAGAACAACACACACTGGGGCCTCTCAGAGGGTGGCAGTTGGAAGGAGAAGGAGGATCGGGAGAAATAATGAATGGGTGCTCGGCTTAATACCTGGGTGATGAAATAATCAGCACAACAAATTCCTATGGCACGTTTACCTATGTAGCATACCTGCACATATACCTCTAAACTTAAAAGTTTATATATACCCATAAGGAAGATATTAGGAAACATCTAACTGAAGCTTGAAGGACCGAAATGAGGAAGGCAGAATTAGGAATGACGCTACCCGGCGAAGCCTCCCCATCTGGTTCCCATCTGAGCCCCTCCCCGGGGCCGTGGGAACACGGACCTCCAGCAGGCAAACGCTCTTTGCATTTGAAACGCAAAACCGTGCAGTGCGCTCCGTCTAGGCCGCCTCCAAAGCACTGATCTGGCGGCTGTTTGGAGAGTCTAAACGCGTTAAGAGTTTTTGCTTCTCTGCGCGTCCGTGCGCGATCTTTAACGACCAGAAAAGCCATTAATATGATGACAGTTCTGAATGATCCGTTGGCTGGAAAAGCTTTTCACTCGACTTTCAGAATCCCATCACCTGGTGACTGGAAATCACCACGGTGCCTGAGGACGTAGAAACGGCCCTCCCAGCTCTGCAGACAGACGCCTCTCTCCGCGGGGATCGCAGCTCCTCTCCAGGCTCCGATTTCACGGCTTCGTTTGCCGCTGGGACGCGCTGGTTTTGTTCTAAGCACATTTGCTAAGTGATCGTGTGAGTTTGCGTGTGTTTTGTTGGACTCGCAGGGAGTCTGATTTCTATAAGTTCTTTCAGCGGTCTGCTTTTACCACAAAGTCCACGTACTCGAATACACAGTAACTCTAATTGGCAACACAACTTTTCGCCTAATTAACAATAATTCGGTCATAAAAGAAGCCATGGGGGCTGCGCAGCTGGCTCTGTGGCTTAGTTGGCTAAAGCGCCTGTCTCGTAAACAGGAGATCCTGGGTTCGAATCCCAGCAGGGCCTTCGGGTGTTTTTTTCCCCCTTTCCCCTTTCTAAAAGGGCCATCTGTTTTTGTCAATTCATCACAATTTTTTAGTCTATAGTCCTTAATCACAATGTTAAATTCACTGCATAGAGCTTTAATCTCTCCAATCTCTCCTCATTGCACCTGCATCCTCAAAGACTATTAGTTTCTGATGATCTATCAGTTATATTGGAATTTAACCAAACTCGGGGGTTCAAGTTCTATTACAGATTTAAAAATCTCTAAAATAAAATTGTAAAACTTTTAATTCAAAACATTAAAAAATATATTCTTCTGGTTTCTCAAACTCCAAGTAATCTTACTTAAATTCTACATGGATGAAAAATGGTTGCAATTTGTGGAACGTTTACTAAGTTGCACTTTATGTATTTTCTCACAAACTTTTAATTTCTAGAATACTCACTGAAGTAAATATTATTATGCACATTTTACAGATTAAAAAACGACGTATCAGAAAGAAATAAAATAACTTGCCCAAATCTTATACCTGATAATCAACCTAAGATTTAAATCCAATATTTCTCAGTCACTTAAGTCAAAGTTACTTAAGTCAAAGTCTCAAGTAACAGATAATCTTATTTATAAAAATGAACAATATCCACTGTGATTTAGAATAATAGTTCTTAAAAATTGTATGGCACATGAACTCATTAGATTATCTAATAAAACCTTTTGTCTGTAAACACACAGACACACACACACACACACACACACACACACACACACGGACAACATTTGCATATTCTTTTGAGATTTTCCCTGACCTCCTTAAGTTGTTGGGTATCCATGTGCCACTGAAAAAAAACCATGACTTTCATAAATCCATAAACATTAAGTCACAAATGAATGTTCAGAAAAACATAAGCTGTTTCAGGGAAAGGGGACATATTTTATTTCTTGACATTGACTTTGATAAGACTAACGCTCCCTCTCCTTGATTGATTTAGCTTCCAGTTCATCCAGCACAGAATGTCAACCAAAAGGAAATGGGAACGTTTGCTCGATACACACCTGACAAAGGCACACTTCTGCTTTCCCCGGGATGTGAAGAGAATAGAAAACAAAATGAATGAACCGCTTTTTGCAAGAGTAATATATATTATTTTCAAAAATTACTTCCTGGATTGCATCGGGGATTGTATTAGTTTATTAGGACGGTCATAATATAGTACCACAGACTGGGTGGCTTAAACAACAGAAATTAATTTTCTCACAATTCTGGAGGCTAGAAATCTGAGATCACAGTGTCATCACAGGGAATGTCTTCTAAGGTCTCGCTCCTTGACTTGTAGTTGGTTTTCTTCTTGGTGTTTTTGCCTTTGTGTGTCTCTCCTAACCTCTTCTTTTTATAATGATATCAGTCACATTGCATAAGGGCACACCTAATGACCTCATTTTAATTTAATTACCTCTTTAATGATCTTACCTTGAAATAGAGTCACATTCTGAGGTACTGGGGGTTACGATTCAACAGATGAATTTTGTGGAGGTTTCAGACCATAATAAGGCTTAAACAACTATGAAATTTTCTTCAAATAAGTGTGTTCATTTGTTCATCCACTTACTATTTTGTTTATTCCTTGGCCCTTCCTCCCTCCCTCCCTTCCTTCCTTCTTCAGAAACAACTCCCAATAAACCAAATAAAAAATTATTAACAAACTGGATGATCAAATTATGTTTTATATTAAGCCTGACTTAAGAAAGCCTCAATGACTGAGAAAAATTTCATTTGGAGTTTTCCAGTGGAAAATACAGAGTAAAACATTGCAGTTATGTAATGGACATTGCAGAGTAGAAGCCTGATAGAGCTTAGAGAGATAAAGAACAACTCTTCTGCCTCTGAAGTTTGAGACATATTTGCCTTCTTTCCTCTCCTTCCTTCACTGCTTCTTTCTGTGCTTCCTTTCTTCCTTCCTCCCTTATTTATTTCCTTCTGTCCTTCCTTCTTTTCTTTCCTTCTTTCTTTCAGTTGAAGTACAAATCTGTATATAACATTATAATTTATCTGAGTGAATTCAGATCAAGTACCATCAGCTAATGAGTTTCAGACAAAATATATTGTTTCCTCATTCAAAACATTTTAAGTCAAAATAAATGGCACTTGCAATTTATTTTTTATTGAAACACTACCTGTCATTTACCTAGTTACATACTTCCTGTGGGTTAATGTATTCAACAGTCAGAGTTGTCTGATACAAGTTCCACCTTCATCCAACTTTTTGGTTAAATTTAAAAAACGGCCGGACACAGTGGCTCATTCCTGTAATCCCAGCACTTTGGGAGGCTGAGGCAAGTGGATTACCTGAGGTCAGGGGTTCGAGACCAGACAGACCAACATGGAGAAACCCCATCTTTACTAAAAATACAAAAAATTAGCTGGGTGTGGTGGTGTGCGCCTGTAATCCCAGCTACTAGGAGGCTGAGGCAGGAGAATCACTTGAACCCAGGAGTCAGAGGTTGCAGTGAGCTGAGATTGCGCCAGTGTGCTCTACCTTGGGCAACAATACCAAAACTCAGTCTCAAAACAAAGAAACAAAAAACACTTGTACTTGCCTTCTAATTTTTTTTTTTTTTGCAAATTCATTAATAAATAAGGAGCTCCTTATTTAATAACAATTGTTATTTTTATATATGCTGAAGATACGGTTACAGTTATTCCTGGTTTTTCAGTTTGTCAAAAGATTATATCAAATTTGACCTAGGCAAATGAATTAATATTTTTATTCATCAAGTTTTTTGTGTGCCTTAAAAAGGCCTTCCCTATACTAACTTCAAAAACTTGAATTTTAATTTATTTTTATCAAAAATCCAGCTCTTGTTTCTTAGCCTCTTAACCTTACAGTATTCATATTTAACTTCTATATTCAAAATACTAAATAGATATCGATTGTTCCATCTTAACACATAAAAAATTAATTTAATCCTTGCTTAGGCAAGGGAGAAATGCAAATAGAAGTGCAGATTGGCTGGGCGTGGTGGCTCACGCCTGTAATCCCAGCACATTGGGAGGCCAAGGCGGACGGATCTCGAGTTCGGGAGTTTCAGACCAGCGTGGGTAAAACCGTATCTCTACTAAAAATACAAAAAAATTGGCCGGGCATGGTGGTGCGCGCCTGTGTTCGAAGCTACTCAGGAGGCTGAGGCAGGAGAATCGCTTGTACCCGGAGGCGGAGGTTGCAGTGAGCCGAGATCACGCCTTTGCTTACCAGCATGTGAAACAGAGTCAGACTCTGTATTTAAAAAAAAAAAAAAAAAACTGCAGACTTTCACCAAACAAAGCAAAAGCCAGAATTATTATAAGACTTCGGAGAGAGTGGCCTTTAGTTTGGTTTAATTCAATTCAAATGAAGCAGCGTCTTGCTGGAATCAAAGCAAAGCAGGGCTGTGAGTACAGCAGTTAACATCAGGCCTGGGCTGAGAAGTGGACTCAGATCCTGTTTTCTTGAAACTACAGAGTTAAGATTTATATTGACAGATGTGCCTGAAGACCCTTAATGAAATTTTAGACTTGGTTGGAAATGAAGTCTGAGGTTTTATGTCAAAGTCAAATTTATCAGAGCCACAGGGCTTAGATAATCTAGGCAATAATGGAATGGTCCATTCTTACTGATATGATATGATGCTGATATGATTTCCAAGAGCAAATTTTTTCAGCGTATTATTTTAGAGAACACCACTTCTTGGCCTGTGTTTATTGCAGGTGTTTTCTATTTTACAAGAAGAACTAAGGAGAAGCTAATAAAAGCTGTTGACTTTCCCCCCTTCATAAACATTCCTCACCAACTTTCTCCAGTTAGCTAAAGACCCTTCTTTGCCTACAATTTCTCCTGGTCACCTTGTTAGTTGCACACAGCCACCCATTTAGAAATAAGTCATACTGGCTGTGCGCCATGGCTCACATCTGTAATCCCAGCACTTTGGGAGGCAGAGGTGGGCATATTGCCTGAGTTCAGGAGTTCCAGACCAGTCTGGCCAACGTGGTGAAATCCTGTCTCTACTAAAAATAAAAAAAAAATAAAAAATTAAAAATTAAAAAAATTGGCTGGGCATGGTGGCAGGTGCCTATAATCCCAGCTACTCAGGAGGCTGAGAAAGGGGAATTGCTTGAACCAGGGAGGTAGAGGTTGCAGTGAGCCGAGATCACGCCACTGTACTCCAGCCTGGGTGACAGAGCTAGACTCCGTCTCAAAAGAAAAAGAAATTAGTCATACTTTTTTACCCACTTTTACCATTAATGTTCTTTCTATTCACCAGTTCTCTTTAAATATGATCACTTTTAAAATAGAAGGAATTAAAAATAAAATACTTGGTTTTAGCCTGGAAACCTAGAAGCGCTGTGAAAAAAAGATAAGAGCTGTTGAAAAAACAAAGGGTAGAGCGGAAACAAACCAATCATTTTTTTCTGCCTAACCTCCTTTCTTACCCCTCCCACTTTCCACAAAAGGAGTTACCACACCAGGGCCTGAGAGACCTTAGCAATAATTGTGAGCAAAAGCTTTGCTTGATAGCACATCCGTTGAGCAAGAATTAGCACTAAAATATCAACACCTAGTGGAGACGCCGGGGATCGAACCCGGGACCTCATACATGCAAAGCATGTGCTCTACCACTGAGCTACATCCCCAGACACATGAGAAGGCCACACCAAAAAATGCTTTTGTAAAATATACTGTATTCGATTTTTACCCCCTCCCACCCCAAAGTAAGTTTTAAATAGTTTGTTGGGCAAGAATTGTGTGAATTTTGCAGGTTGGGAATGTGAGAAAGAAGATTTATGTAAATCAATACCATTAGGTCCTTTTAGTAACTGGAAACTCACCAGGCCCCACACAGAACAAATGGTTGCAAAACTGGCTTTTATCTGAGCAGGATTATGTATATGAGTCATTCAGATCCAGAGTCATTTGAAATGGCCAGAATAAAAAAAGTAGAGCCATAGAAAACCATCTGGGAAACCACTGGGAAACCACAGCAAACCACTGGGAAATTTCCTGATGTATTAAACAAAGTCTAACTGTAATCAGGAGCCAGTTCTGTGCGGTAAAGGACTGGGATAGATTCATCTTGTAAAAAGTACCCAGTCTCTGGCCGGGTGCAGTGGCTCACACCTGTAATCCCCAGCACTTTGGGAGGCCAAGGCGGGAGGATCACAAGGTCAAGAAATCGAGACCATCCTGGCCAACATGGTGAAACCCCGTCTTTACTAAAAATACAAAAATTAGCTGGGCATGATGGCGGGTGCCTGTAGTCTCAACTACTCGGGAAGCTGAGGCAGGAGAATCACTTGAACCTGGAAGGCAGAGGTTGCAGTGAGCCGAGATCACGCCACTGCACTCCAGCCTGGGCGACAGAGTGAGACTCCATCAAAAAACAAACAAACAAGCAAACAACAACAACAAAAAAACCCCAGTCTCAGGTTTTGGGCTTGGAGTTATCCACAGACCAACCCTCGGCCTGATCTAAAAAGAAGAATCCCACTGCGAAGATTGGGCGAGTAAATCTGTATCCTGTTGAATAAAAAGTATAAGAGAAATGTGAATCTTGAAGTATAAATGTGGGTTACAAAATGTGAGAAACAGATTTCCGTGTCAGGTAGTGGATCTCAAAGTGTGGTCCTCAGAACAACAGCATCAGCATCACCTAAGATCTTACTAACAATGCAAATTCTCTGGGCCTACTCCAGACCTATGAGTCAGCAACTGTGGGGTAGGGCTCAATAATCTGTGTTTTATAAGCCTGAGGGCTGTTCTGCTACATGCTTAAGTCGGAGAACTGCTGATTAAGGTGTTGATGAATACATTACTCTTCCCTTTCTTTCTTTTCTTTTTTTGAGATGGAGTCACTCTGTCGCCCAGGCTAGAGTGCAGTGACTCCATCTCGGCTCACTGCAACCTCCGCCTCCCAAATTCAAGCAATTCTCTGCCTCAGCCTCCCCAGTAGCTGAGATTACAGGTGCACATCACCACGCCTGGCTAATTTTTTGTATTTTTAGTAGAGATGGGGGTTTCACCATCTTGGCCAGGCTGGTCTTGAACACCTGACCTCGTGATCCACCTGCCTCAGCCTCTCGAAGTGCTGGGATTACAGGCATGAGCCACTGCACCTGGCCCTTTCTGTTTCATTTTCTAACAATAACACAGTAATAAGGTGTTTCTAGCATTTAAAACTAAAATAATTTGACATCTTAGACCTGAATTTTTATGTGTGTATTAAAATAAACATATAAATGTGAGGAAAATAAAGGCGATTTTTAATATATTGTGAAAACAGTATGTGACTATTTTTTAAATTACTTGTATATTAGACAAATTACAAACAGTAGCAGCTATTTCTGTTTATATTTGAAAGCCTTTGTACATTAAAAAAATGTATCCACCATATTAATAGGAGAAGAGGAGTCAGAAGAGAGAGAATTTGTTTCTGGACTTCAGTTATGTTCCCAGTTTTGGTTGTTTTGAAGCAGCAACGTTTGTCTCAGTGGACATGCAATTTGGGCTTTAGAGAGGACGGCCACCAGCTGGCTTCCTAGAGAGTTTAAACTTAGGTTTCTTTAACGTACTGTCCATGGCTCAGTTTATGGAGTAGTACATGGGTTTAGCAACCACAAAATACTTTACTAATAAGCTGTTTAAAAAATGAAATTGCGGCCGGGCGCGGTGGCTCATGCCTGTAATCCCAGCACTTTGGGAGGCTGAGGCGGGCGGATCACGAGGTCAAGAGATGGAGACCATTCTGGCCAACATGGTGAAAACCCGTCTCTACTAAAAAAATACAAAAATTAGCTGGGCGTGGTGGTGCGCGCCTGTAGTCCCAGCTACTCGGGAGGCTGAGGCAGGAGAACTGCTTGAACCCGGGAGGCGGAGATTGCAGTGAGCCGAGATCATGCCACTGCACTCCAGCCCGGCGCCTGGTGACTGAGCGAGACTCTGTCTCAAAAAAAAAAATTTTTTTTAATTAAAAATAATAAATTTGCTCTGTTAATTTTTCTGGCTCTGTTTTTCTCCATAGAGTAAGGATAAAATCATAAAATAATCCTGATTTTTAAAAAATTATGCAACATAAGGTGTCCTGTCCTTGACAGAAGTCTTGTGATGTGGTTTGGATCTGTGTCCTAGCCCAAAAGCTCACCTGGAACTGGAGCAGGGGCCTGATGGGAGGTGATTGGATCTCAGGTGCAGTTTTCCCCTTCCTGTTCTCCTGATAGTAATATCAGATCTGGATATCTGATCGCTTAAATGTGTGTGGAACCTCCTCTACCCCTCTCTCCTGTTCTGTTATGGTAAGATGTGCTGGCTTCCCCATAGCCTTCTGCTATGATTGCAGGTTCCCTGAGGCCTCCCAGTCATTCTTCCTGTTAAGCATGTGGGACTGTGAGTCACTTTAAACCTCTTTTTTTCATAAATTTGAGATCAGCCTGCTAGCATTACAAGAACGTGCTTTGTATCAGGAAAGTGGATAAGAGGGAGAATACGTGAATTCACTTGCAGCAGTGAATTAAGGGGGAGAACAAGAAAGGGTGCAGATATTTTGAAAAAGAACAGAAGTTGAAAAAATTTCACACAGAGGCAGTTTGACAGCTAGGAATTAGTGTGAAGACACAGTCCCACAACTCAAAACTGTGATGGTTTTCAGAAGCAGGATTAACTAGGAATGGAACCCACCAGACTTGGCCAGGTGGAGAGGTAAGTGTAAGATGATAGGAACTCATTCTTTCTGAACATGCAGTTCTCTGGGTCAGCCCAGTGCAGGTGCAGCAGGATATTGGCTTAACTCCGTTTCTCCCCAAACCTCCCACCCTTGCTGGTAAGCCAGGACATCACCCAGTTTGGCTGCCAGAGAGGTTGCAGGAACCTGGAGGGAGACAACAGAACAGTGCTACTGAAGACTCTGGTTGCTTACACCCCGATCTTCCCTTTAATCATTAAGCAAATTGAGGTGTCCTGTTTCCAGCTGGGGAAAAAACAACCAAACAACCAAACAGCCCCACCTCCCAAAACCTCCTAAACGTGTTCATGTCCTAAAACAAACAAAACTGTTTTTTTTTTTTTAAAGAGCAAAAAGCGACATAAAGCAGATCTACAGGTATTTGCCCTGCAATGCAAACACACCAGGGATTGGACTTAAGACCTCATGCCTGCAAACCATATGCTGTATACCAAGTCACATTGAAAAAAGGGAGAAAGGGATAAAAGGAGGAAGGGAGGCAGAAAGGAAGATTTGTTCTCTAATCTTTACCAAATTATCTCTCAAAATATTAACTGAGAAGGCTGGGCGTGGTGGCTCGTGCCTACAATCCCAGCACTTTGGGAAGCCCAGGTGGGTGGATCATTTGAGGTCAGGAGTTCAAGATCAGCCTGGCCAACATGGCCAAACTCCGTCTCTACTAAAAATACAAAAATCAGCCAGGTGTGGTGGTGGGTGCCTGTAGTCCCAGGTACTTGGGAGGCTGAGGCAGGAGAATTGCTTGAACCCAGGAGGTGGAGGTTGCAGTGAGGTGAGATTGCATCACTACACTCCAGCCTGGGCAAGAGAGTGAGACTCTGCCTTCCAAAAAAAAAAAAAAAAAAGTTAACTGAGGGTATGAGGGTATTTAGGCTTGCTTAATTCCGGAAACACTTTTCTTAGACTGAAGTCAGGTTAGTTTCATAAACACATATAAAGTGCCACTAACTACAGACTCTCATTGCTTCTATTTTCTTTGCTCTTAGCACGGTTTCTACCACAATCCTCCCGCTGCTCCCAGGCTCTAAGCTGAACTGTCCAGTGCAAGACTCCACTCAAACATCCAATCGATAGTAGCCATGGCACAAAGGGCACGGTCTAAATCAGTAAGTTTATAAACCACCACCCCCCTTGCAAGGAACTCCTTATATGTGGGGAATAATGGGAATCCCAGATCCTCACCCTGAATGGAATTCAAAGGCCTAAAGGTAAGCAGCTCCCAGGTGGGTCAGTGCAGTGCACATGCTGATGGGCATTTAGACCTGGTACTGCTCAAGCCTGGGAGTAGAAGGGATGCTGGTCTGCTAAAAATTTGGAAACATCGACCATTTGGGGGTCAATGAGGATAATGTAATTGTTATTATGTCCTAGTCTCGTTCCTTATTAGAATTCATAGAAAAAAAAAAAAAGACGCCTCCACCACTAAAAATGGCCAGGTATTACTAAACAAAGATTGGAGAAAGAGGTACCAGCACATCCATTTTTTCCATGTCAGGCCCTCATGTCCAACAAAGCCACAGGCTTCACTCCTGGGGGTGCCCTTTGATCCTCTCTTACTGGAACCCAAAGACTGCTTTCTCAGAGAGGGCTAGGAGAACGAGGCCTCAGTGCCCCAGTCAAGATCCACTTCCAGTGCTAAGGGAGTTTGATGTGCTTTGGTTCTCCGTCCTTCGGCTTCATTACTGAAAACGTTCTTGAGGTTTGTTCTTATCTGCCTTACCGTATCCCAAAAACATCACTCTGGCAGCATTCTAGGAACACTCAAGCCTGTTTCTCTTAATCATGTCCTCAGTTAAAAAATCAGCAAGGAAGAATCAGGAGCTCCCCTGAAGCTGCTGTATCCAGGCCACGGAGGCCTGCTTTGAACACCTCCCAAGATCCAACAACTAGCTTCTTCAGCTCCGGCAACTTTAATGTCTGGTTTGAAGGCAATATGAAGGCTGTCTTACTGACGGCTAGTGCGTGGCCTGCCCTCCCGGGGATCTTAGTCGAAGGATTTAATGTGTGCTTCCCTCCAATTACAGGGCCAGTGAAGTCTCCGCTTGTAATTTTCCCCTCACTCCCCGGTGTCCGGGTGGAGAGTAGGTCATCTGCACTCCTGGTGCCTTCATTGGATGTGCCAGCCCGTGTATAAGATTATTTTCTGGAATCGAACCTTGGTTATGGTTAAAATTTTACTGCCACAAATTTCGCAAATGCGCACAGGTGAACACATGAACACATCGCCTGGGAGCCTTCCTGAGATCTTGGATGAGGCCGGCACAAGCTAATAGGGTCGTTAGCATCGGGTTATATCTAAGCTGGTTTCCTCTGGGGGTAAAACAAAGCAAAACAAAACCTCTTGGCCCCCTCACCCTCACCTGTCGGGACATTTTAGTTAGGAAATGAATAGGGTGGAATGAGTAGCAGAGGAGCAAGAGACTCCGGGAGCCATTCGCATTTTCACTCTCCTCGCCAGGTGTCCCCAGTGGTGAAGGTTTCATCTTTGAGATAAGCCTGTGACCCAAAAGGATCAATCAGTCAAAGACTTGCCGGCAGGGAGAACAGGGGGGGACACACGCGGCTGACAGTTGACCCAGCATCAAAGGCGCCCCAGCCACAAAGCCATAGAAGCCGGGAGAATGTTCAACGCCACCGCAAACGCGCGCCCAAGGCGCGGCCTTTGCCTCTGGGTCCCAGAAGGATCCCTCCTCTTTGGCGGGGGAGGAGGTGTCTTGCGTTCGTATGCCAAAATTTCAAGCGAGCTTATCCCAAAACGACGTTCGCAACGCCTCTCAAGCCCAACCACTACCCCCATCAGAGCCAAGCGACCTCGAGCACCTGCCCCCTAAGAGCCCAGGCGCCAGATGCACCCACTGGCAGGATGTCCCAGGGAGCAGTGGGTGACCCGGGACCAAGGCGGTAGAGAAGCAGGCAGGGAAGCGGTGGCTCCATTGGAAGAGGTGACTACGGCCCCCAAGGCGAACTGCGGTCGCAGATCCTCTTCCTCCCACTACAGAAGAGCGAGCGGAGCGAAGGGCCTCCCAATCATGGGCGTTCCTCCTCTCTTGAGGTTTCTGAGGTAAGTTTTTCTCCCCGGCGGGAACCGGGAAGGTGGAATTTGGAGGAAGAGGAAGAAGCAGTTGAGGTCTGGCCGCTGCCGCGGACACAGGCGAGGGCTCCTGGCCCTCAGAAGCGCACCCCGACACCCCGCTGGGGCGGGCGAAGCTCACCCATTGGCGTCTTAGCTTCCCGGCCCGACGGCTGCCGTCCCGCTCCCCATCCCCGGGGGAGAGATCAGCCTTTTGCAGGAGAATCAGGGACGACTCCAGGTGCGAGGCGACTTTCACCAAACACGCAGGGCCGCGCAGTGGACGGGGATTTACATTGCGAGAATCTGGGTGGGCCTGTGGGTTACCAGCGTGTCCCGCGGCCCAGACCGGCGGGTGGACGCCCGAGTCGGGTCACTCAGGGCACTCCGCCCCCGGCACGATCTGTTAAGGAACCGCTTGCGGCCGCAAGCAGAGGCGGGTGGGGGTGGAAGGGAGTCAGCCTGAGATGCAGCCACGCGCGGCCAGAGAAATAAACAAAGAGCCAAAGGTTGCATCCTCCAGTTCGGCTGTCTTTGCTTCTTTCTAGAGATTTATATTTATTTATGTTGTGGCCTCTCTTACGCGATGCCAAAGGTTTCATCTTAGCTTTTGCCTCTTTTTCATATTGGTTTTCTAGTCTCCCTTCCCCTCCTCGACACGGCTGCGGCCAGGGGTGTACGGGAACTGGCAGGGCACCCAGCGCTGCTCTCTGGTGTTTTCTGGGAAATTTCGAGTGCTCCAGGGGACCTGGGAACACCCACACTGACGACAGACCAAGGCTTGTTCCAATGACCGGAAGAGAAGGTCCTCCTCCAGAAGGTGAACCGGCGAGGACCGGGAGTCCGCGAGGCGGAGGAAGGGGCGGATGGAAGGCGGGGAATAGTATCCCTGCCCGCCAAGCTTATGCGCTTATGCGGACAGGAAAGAGAACAGGAATGAGAGGAGGGCGGGGCACAGGTTGGAGACGTAAAGCGGCCGCAGACGCTAGGAGCTCCCGGGGAAGTCCACTGACCACCCAGGCTGAATCCTAAGGCAGAGATGAAGTTTGTTCTGCAAGGAATGTTAGTCCGCTGCAACCGCGATCTGCAGGTGGAAACGAACCCCCTGCCCCCCGAAAGCGGGGAGAAAGGGCTACGTCCATCTGAGCTGGTGAGCGGTTCCAGAAAATACTCCACGGTCCCCTCGGGCGAGCGCGGTGAGCGTCGGACCAGGGGGAGGCGGTCGTGCAGCGCAGAGGTCAGCGCGGAAAGGGGGTGGTTGCCCTTTCCCATCCTTACCCATTCTGTCGCCAGCAGGATTATCAAACAAATCACACCAGTCCCGCGTCTATATCAGTGTCCCTGGGAGGTCAGAGCTGTTCCCCCCAGCGGCGAGCTGACCTCATTTTTCTGTACATCTCTGCTCAGCGTAAATTCGGTAAAAACCAGCGAACGCGTTCTATGGCCACAAGCTCCTGCCTGACACCCGCGATCCGCAAAGCCCCAAGGTTAGCCGGCTATATCGCTGCTGGGTGTTCATTTCGGACAACGAAGCACCACCGGCGCAGAGAACTTTGGCCTGAATCCCAGAAGCACAACCCAAACGGGTCCTCGTGCGTAACTCTCGCCCTTTACTTAAGTGGTCAAGTCTCAAAATTGGTGGAGTCGTCCATTTTTGCTCAAGAATGTGGTAGACTTTATGCTTAATGCCGCAGTTATACAAGCGTTATCTTTGCCAGAGCACTTGTCAGCTATTGGAATGTTCTGTTTATATAATTTTGAATCCTCCCTCCTCCACCTCCACACTTCATTGCAAGTCTCTGCACTGTGGAATATCTCCTGAATAGAGGACACCTGTCATTTATTTCTTACTGCGCTGTGAGCGACTGCTCTTCTCCACCTCTATACTAAAGACGTGGGAAGCCTGACGGAAGAAAAATAGCCTCTGCTCTCCGGAAGCCACCTCACTAGAGAAGAGAGCAAGCTTAACATAAATCTACACTTATAAACTGTGGTAAATGAGATTTAGGGAAAGTCCGAGGAAGTTAGGTATGGTATGAATAAGAGTTTGTTGAATCCCGTCTTGATTTTCTATGAATATAAATTGAAAACGCCGGCGGAATTGTGTAGCGCTACTCCATATTGTTACACGCTATATGGGAAAACAAAGGAAAATGAACGCTGTGTGTGTGTGTGTGTGTGTGGGTGTGGCTCAGTGATAGAGCGCGTGCTTTGCATGTACGAGGTCCAGGGTTCAACCCTCGGCGTCTCCACTTCAGTAAGCTTAAGAAATGGGGATTCTAGTTTGTTATTCCGCTTTCTTTAGTCAGGCGCAGAACTTTCTGCGGTCTTCAAATAGTTGAAAATGGGCTATTGGTCGGTGGTTTTAAAAGTCAGATGTATTTAACATTTCAGTACTGCCAAACTTCCTCCAGCTATCAAAATCTTGTGGCTGCTAACTGCTTTAGAGCACCTACAAATCTCATCACTCATTAACAAAGTTGGATACATTGTTATGACTGAAGCTACATAATTTGTAACCAGACAGTTCTTTGGAGCACAACTGAAGATGATTTTACCTTTTCTCAGCCACGGGAATTTTTTTTTTTTTTTTTTTTTTTTGACGGAGTTTCGCTCTGTCGTCCAGGCTGGAGTGCAGTGGCTTGATCTCGGCTCACTACAACCTTCACCTCCTGGGTTCAAGCGATTCTTCTGCCTCAGTCTCCAGAGTAGCTGGGATTACAGACGCGCACCACCACGCCTGGCGAATTTGTGGTACTTTTAGTAGAGACGGGGTTTCACCATATTGGTTAGGATGGTCTCGAACTCCCGACCTCGTGATGCGCCCGCCTTGGCCACCCAAAGTGTTGGGATTGTAAGCATGCGTCACTGTGCCCGGCCTGGGGACCGTCGTTTAAGAGTTAGCTTTTACTTTTGGAGGCCGAGGCGGGCGGATCACGAGGTCAAGAGATCGAGACTATCCTCACCAACATGGTGAAACCCCGTTTCTACTAAAAATACAAAAATTAGCTGGGCATGCGCCTGTGGTCCCAGCTACTCGGGAGGCTGAGGCAGCAGCATTGCTTGAATACGGGAGGCGGAGGTTGCAGTGAGCCGAGATCGCGCCACTGCACTCCAGCGTGGGGCCTGGCAACAGAGCAAGAATCTGTCTAAAAAAAAAAAAAAAAAAAAAAAAGTTAGCTTTGAGGCAGAAGGGTTAGGCAAATGCGAGGGTTGGGCAGGGGCAAGGGCAGAGCAGGCGTCCCCTGGTGGCTGGGCTCCGGCGCAAACCAGCTGCCAGACCAGCCCTGGAGCTCGCGCGCCGCTAGGCCTCCCCTCACTCGCGCGGTCCCTCCCGCTGGCGTGCCTGGCTTCGTCTCACCTGAAGCCCCGTGCCTCGGCTACCCGGGCTGCTTCCTCACTTCTGCCACCGCCGCCACGTGGCCCTGTTCCCCCTGCAGCCCGCCCCCCGCCTCGCCCACTCGGAGCCCCCGCTCCAGCAGCCCATGTATGCCAAGGAAATATCGCTGCTGGAATTGTGTTTTACGACCTCCTTAACACCGTCTGCGTTTGTGCTAAGCAGTCTGAGCCTGTTCAGCAAGGAGTAGATAGAAGACGTTGAGCGCCTGTTAATGACCAAATAACTTCCAGAGAGAGCGAAAAAAAACTGTCTTCATAAACTGTAATACCTCATTACAACCACTATCTCAGTCTCAGAACCATCATATGATATTTATCATAAAAATTTTGGACTTTTTAAGTGCTGAGCATTACAGAGATATATAGTAAAAAATGTTTTGCTTAAGTGTTAAATACAACTGAAACACGTAAAAAGTTAGATTTGGCTGGGCTTGTTGGCTCATATCTGTAATCCCAGCACCTGGGGAGGCAGAGGTGGGCGAACACCTGAGGTCGGGAGTTCGAGACCAGCCTGACTAACACGGAGAAACTCCTTCTCTACTAAAAATACAAAATTAGCCAGGCGTGGTGGCACATGACTATAATCCCAGCTACTCGGGAGGCTGAGGCAGGAGAATAGCTTGAACTGGTGTATGAAGATGGTGACACTGCACTCCAGTCTGGTCAACAAGAGCGAAACTCTGTCTAAAAAAAAAAAAAAAACAAAAACAAAAAAACCACACACACACACACACAAAGTTAGCTTTGAAGTTTATATCAGGAACTGTCTCAACTATTTGCCTTAAGATACCTTTTCTGTCATTACCCTGGTCTTTTCACCAATATGCTACTTTTGGAGGTGGGGGGGGGCTGTAATATATACAACCTATTGTATTGGTTTGTATAGCATATATTGTATTGCAAGCCATTTTTCAGTTGTTTGTTCAATGAGACCTGGTCTGGTTCAACTGAATTTAAGGTCATTTGAATGACCTAAAGAGTAACTTTTTCTCCTAAAAAATAAGACCTGGGCCAGGCACAGTGGGTCACACCTGTAATCCCAGCACTTTGGGAGGGTGAGGTGGGTGGATCACCTGAGGTCAGGAGTTTGAGACCAACCTGGCCAACACGGTGCAAACCCATTTCCCCTAAAAATACCAAAATTAGCCAGGCTTAGTGGTGGGCACCAGTAATCCCAGCTACTCAGGAGGCTGAGACAGGAGAATCACTCAAACCTGAAGGCAGAGGTTGCAGTGAGCTGAGATCGTGCCACTGCACTCCAGCCTGGGCGACAGAACAAAACTCCGTCTCAAAAAAAAAAAAAAAAAGAAAAGAAAAGAAAACCCGCTGAATTATTGACACACAATCTCGAAGAAACAGCTATGCAAATTATGCTTACAAAAATGTTTTTGACTCAAGATTGGGGAGGGAACAGAGATGGCTGCAGGGATATAGTAAGTGGTAGAGCTTACAATTTGCATGCCAAGGGTTCCCAGTTCCATCCTTGGTAGCTCCACTTTGTCTTCCCTACAAGGAGCAAAATGAAGCAAAAATATCTATTTGTTCATAGGTTATTTCATTCCTCTTTCGATATCACTGCTCGTGTTTACTTTCCATCTTCCTTCCCACTTCCTGGTATTTGTTCTACAAGACGCTACATACAGATGCCATTTGAGTGGCAGTTTTGGTCAACAATCAGAACAGTTGGTGATACCTACAGTGGTTCAGTGTAAAGGTGATACCTACAGTGGAGACGTGATTCAGTGGCAAAGACTGGAGAACCCAGATTTTATCCGGAGAACTTCCTCTTGCCACCTGCCTCTGTGAGACAGTGAGACATTGCATGAATTCCGTAAACAAAACAAGGCCTTTGTCTTTCTCCCCTTAACCACTTTGAAAATAGATTAAAGCACCAGAAGTAGAGGCAGTTAAACAGACATCTATGTTTCTTTAGTTTTTACTGATTTATCATTCCATATGCTGGCTGGCTCAGTAGGTCAGATGCGGCTACTGAGTGGATTTTGATCTTTACAAGGACCTCCTTTTTTGTGTGGTGAATTTAATGGATTATTTTGCAAAGCTCCCAGCATCTCTTTATGTGCTGTCTAATAGCACATGGTGAATGTTTTCTCCCTTTTGGTTCCAGCAAATTCATTTCTCTATTTTCAGTTATTGTCCTATTATTCTACTTTCAATATGGGATACTTGCTCTGGTGTACCAGCTGTTGACCTAAGGGATGAGAACTTGACAAATTACTGATACCACACTAATCATATACGCCTGTGAGTTCTTGTGTACTGTGCTATGTAAACATCGGACATTTCCAAGTGATTTAAACGTAAAACAACTAAGTCACTACCACCTTTCCTTATCTTAGTTTGAAGTAGGAGTGCATGCAGATGCTGAAATAAAGCCACATTGCTTCCAATGCTAGGACCTCTGGCTCTACCAAGTTTTGGGTGATGGAGGGAGCGGTGTAGGGGAGGATAATGCATGGGTGTGTATCCCACTCAGCCATTTGTCTTTCAGTAACACTATGATCGTTGCCACTACGTCATGAACTCTAGTTTCTCTTCTTCCTGGTTTCCCTTTGAAGGCAACTGCTCTCAAAAAATATTTACCATGAAACACACATAAGCCGAAGTAAAATGGATATTCATGATAGGTTAGAACAGAACTTTAATGAAGAGAACTGGTTCTGAAGGAAAAAAAAAAAAAGCTTCTCATGTGAAAGGTAACTGAATATATGTATTAGTCTATTCTCATGCTGCTAAGAAAGAGATACCGAGACTGGGTAATTTATAAAGGGAAGAGGTTTAACGGACTCACAGTTCCACATGGCTGGAGGGGCCTCCCAATCATGGCAGAAGGCAAAGGAGAAGCAAAGGCACATCTTACATGGTGGCAGGCAAGAGGGCGTGTGCAGGGGAACTGTCTTTTCTAAAAACATCAGAGCTCATGAGACTTATTCACTATCACGAGAACAGCACGGGAAAAACCCTCCCCAATGATTCGATTACCTCCCAGCAGGCACCTCCCATGACCTGTGGGGATTATTACAAGTCAATGTGAGATCTGGGTGGTGACAAAGAGCTGAATCATATCAATATATAAACTAGCTTTCCATATTCACTCCACTCTGGTTGCCCTATCAGTAGTCAAAGGAGTTAGTATATTGCTTTTTGTCATTTTTGTTTTTTAAATTTTAAGAGATGTGGTCTTGCCATATTGCCCAGGCTGGACTCCAACTCCCAAGAGTGATCCTCATATCTCAGCCTCCTGAGAAGCAGGGACTACAGGCATGGGCTGCCATTGTATGTCCAGCTGTTACTGTATTGTTGTGATTAATACTTTGGTTCTGTTTCTTCATAATGACTACTAATAATAACCTAGTGTTATTTTATTTTTATTTTTTAGTTTTGAGATGGAGTCTCACTCTTTCGCCCAGGCTGGAGTGCAATGGTACAAACTCAGCTCACTGCAACCTCTGCCTCCCAGGTTCAAGCGATTCTCCTGCCTCAGCCTACCTAGTAGCTGGGATTACAGATGTGTGTCACCATGCCTGGCTAATTTTTTTTTTATTTTTACTAGAGACGGGGTTTCACCATGTTGGCCAGGATGGTCTCCAACTCCTGACCTCAAGTAATCCACCTATCCTGGCTTCCCAAAGTGCTGAGATTACAGGTGTGAGCCACCATGCCTGGCCAACTCAGTTTTAATGAGAAATAGTAAGCAAGAATTTTAAAAGAAATAAGAAATTTAATAAGGAATAATAATCAAAAATTCTTTCTGCCCTATTATGCACACAGTAAATTACCTGCCATCAAGATGATCATTTTTGTCGTTATCACAGTTTCATTATCGTTGTTATCCATTGGCCTGGAACACTCTGTCAAGCACAATCCCTAAGGTCAAAAGAAGAGAGAGATAAATTTGATTACATCAAAATTGAAAATCTTATTTAAAAAAATTTAATTTTAGCCTTTAGTTTTAAAGAAATTAGAGTTTGTTAAAGATTTTGAATACTTTAGAAACAAAGAATACCTTAGAACAAAATTAACACATTGATGAATCTGATAATTTTATGGGTCAACTTGACAGGGGCCACAGGATGCCCAGACATCTGATTAAACATTGTTTCTGGGTAAGTCTGTGAGGGTTGCTTACAGAAAACATTAGCATTTGAATTGCTGGACTGAGTAAAGCAGATGGCCTTCCTCAATGTGGGTGGGCATAATCTAATCCATTGAGGGTCTGAATAGAACAAGAGGAGGAGGCAGGTTGAATTCACCTTCTCTCTGCCTGGCTGCTTGAGTAGGAACACTGATATTCTGCCCTTGATGCTCCTCGTTCTCAGGCCCTCAGACCTGATGAGAATCTACACCACCCACCTTCCAGCTCTTAGGCTTTCCAAATATAGCACTACCTTTTTGGGTCTCCAGCTTGCAGATGATAGATATAGAACTTCTCAGTCTCCAAAATTGCATAATGCAATACCTTGTAATAAATCTCTTTAAATATATAATAAATATGCATATTTATTATAGTAACATAGTAAGTATTGTTCATTATGTTAGCCTTATATGTTGTAATATATACCAATCATAATTATACTGTTATAAAATTTACATATGATAAATTATATGTATAATTATATATAATACATCTATATATTCTGTTAATCTGGAAAACTAACACAATGACAGATTGGGAGAAGTTATTTGCAATATTTAAAACCAACAATGAAATAATTCTTAGAATACGCAAACAATTGCAAAGCAATAACAAATCTGCCAACTCTTGACCTTAGATTTCTTTAAAAAGAAAACAGATTTACTGAGGTATAACTGATATACAAAGAACTGCACACAATGTGTACAATTTGATGAATTTGGGCATAAGAAAATACTCATGATTCATCACCAAATCAAGGTAATAGACATGTACGCCAACCAAAGTTTCCTTATGTCTCTTTGCGTTGTTTTGTTTTTATTTTTTGTATGTGGTACAAACATTTAACATGAGATCTGTCCTCTTAACAAATTTTGAAGTGTACAGTACCTTATGTTTAACTATAGGTGCTACGTTGTATAGCAGATCTCTAAAACTTACTCATGTAGCATAACTGAAATACACCCACTGAGCAACAATTCCCCATCTTCTTCAGCTTCCTAGCCCCTGGCAACCACTATTGCATTCTCTGTTTCTGAGTTTAACTGTTACAGATACCTCGTGTAAGTGGAATCATGCAGTATTTGTGTGGTGACTAGCTTATTTCAATTTCCATAATGTCCTCCAAGCTCATCCATATTGCTACAAATGGCAGGATTTTCTTCTCTTCCAAGGCCTAATAATATTCCATTGGATATGTATGCCACACTTCCTTTGTCACTCATCTGTCAATGGAAACAGGCTGTTTCCATATCCTGGCTATTGTGAATAATGCTACAATGAATATGGAAGTGCATATATCTCCTTGACATCCTGATTTCAACTTTTTTGGAAATATATCTAGAAGTGGGATTGCAGGATCACACGGTGGTCTTATTTTTAATTTTTGGAAGAACCTTGGTATTGTTTTCCATAGCTGCTTCACCATTTTACATCACCACCACCAAAGTGTACAAGTGTTTCAATTTCTCCACGTCTTTGCCAACACATGTTATCTTTGTTGTTGTTGTTTGAGACGGAGTTTCGCTCCTGTTACTCAGGCTGGAGTACTATGGCACTGTCTCAGCTTATTGGAATGTCCACCTCGCGGGTTTAAGCGATTCTCCTCCCTCGGCCTCCCAAGTAGCTGGGATTACAGGCATGCGCCACCATGCCTGGCTAATTTTGTACTTTTAGTAGAGACAGGGTTTCTCCATGTTGGTCAGGCTGGTCTCGAACTCCCGACCTCAGGTGATCCGCCCATCTCGGCCTCCCAAAATGCTGGGATTGCAGGCATGAGCTACTGTGCCCAGCCGAAGGTCCAAGAATATTAAGGCTCCAAAGTGGAGGAGATGGACCACTTAGCCTCAGAACTCCGCATGGTGTTAGCTGAGGCTGTCAGGCATGCATCCTAGCTTGACTTCTCAATCTTGTGTATACTCTCTGCTTTCCACAGATGTGGATCTCATAGATACTGCATAATAAACATCCTGCGCATTAAACTTTATCTCACCAGGCACAGTTGCTCACGCCTGTAATCCTAGCACTTTGGGAGGCTGAGGCAGGTGGATCACTTGAGGTCAGAAGTTCAAGACCAGCCTGGCCAACATGGAGAAACTCTGTCTCTACCAAAAAAATACCAAAAAAAAAAAAAAATTCGCTTGGTGTGGTGGCGTGAGCCTGTAATCCCAGCTTCTTGGGAGGCTGAGGCACGAGAATCGCTTAAATCTGGGAGGCAGAGGTGGCAGTGAGCTGGGATCATGCCACTGCACTCCAGCCTAGGGGACAGAGTGAGACCTTGTCTCAAAAAAAAAAAAAAACAAAAACAGAACAGATCAAAACAAAACAACTCTATCTCAAGGTCTACTTTACAGATAATCTAATCTGTGATGCCAAGCCACTATGCTCCTGCGTATGTGGAAAATTTTAAGAAAATGCTTACACATATATGTGCAGGGAAATAAGGAAAGATTTTTATTACACGATTTATTATATTTATATATTACATTTTTATTTTTATATATATTAGTATATATTATTTATATTTATGTATTATCAACTCTGTCCTTCTGAGTTTTTCTGAGGCTTCATTACCTAGGCATGACTGGTTAAATCAATGGCCATTGGTGATCAACTCAGCCTTTAGTCCCTCTCTTCTCTCTGGAGGTTTGGAGTTGGGGCTGAAAGTTCTATGCCTCTAATCACATGGTTAGTTTCCCTGGCAATCAGCTCCTGAGGCTATGCAGGAGCCCACCAAGAGTCTCCTCATTAGAACAAAAGATCTTAGGAGCTCCGTTTCAGGAGCTGGGGTCAAAGATCAAATGTTAGAACAAAAGATTTTCCTACTGCCCCACCTAAGGGTTTCAGAAGTTCTATGTCAATAACCAGAGGCACAGCCATATTACACACACACACACACACACACACATATATATATATATTTTTTTTTTTAGAGAGGGTCTCACTCTGTCACCCAGCCTGGAGTGCAGTGGTATGACTGTAACAACTTCCACCTTAATCTTGCTGGCTGAAGCAATGTTCCACCTTAGCCCCCCCAGGTAGCTGGGACTACAGGTGCTCACAGCAAGGCATGGCTAATTTTTTATTTTTTATTATTATTTTTATTTTTTATAATTTGAGATGGAGTGTCGTTCTGTCACCCAGGCTGGAGTGCAGTGGCACAATCTCGGCTCACTGCATCCTCCACCTCCCAGCCTCAGCCTGCCTACCAAGTAGCTGGGATTACAGGCGAGTGCCACCACACCCGGCGAATTTTTTGTATTTTTAGTAGAGATAGTGTTTCACCATGCTAGCCAGGATGGTCTCAATCTCCTGACCTCCTGATCCGCTCACCTCGGCCTCCCAAAGTGCTGGGATTACAGGCGTGAACCACTGCGCCTGGCCTAATATTTTTAAAAATTATTTTTGGTAGAGATGGAGTTGCCTAGGCTGGTCTCTGAATTCCTAGGCTCAAGCAATTATCCTGCCTCGGCCTCCCAAAGTGCTGGGATTACAAGTGTGAGCCACTGTGCTGGTCTATATTTCTTCTATCACAGTATCATAGTGGTAGACCTACACAGGAGCTACTCTGCATCCATTGTGTGGCAGGCCTACATCACAGCTGTTTCAGTACTGACTGAGCGGTTACGTTAAATATTAAAAGCTAAAATAAGCCCCTTATGCAAACACTGGAATGTGACAACAGCCCCTCAAGAGTTTTGCCTAGGCCTTTCCTGGGCCTTAAAGTGACAAAATAATGCAAGAGTTCTTAACAGGACCCATTTAGGATTAAACAACTTTTACTGTGGGTCTGAAGAAACTCCCCAGGCCTTCACAAACAAGTTTATTGGAGGTCTGAAGGAACTCCACAAACCTTCATGACTTAGCAGGAGACAAGATAAGGGTAATCACCCCAGCACCTGGACCCATTTAGCTTAAGTAAACTTACTGAGTCTCCAAAGGAAGGGCTTCAGGACTCAGACCTTAGTTATAGATTAAAAGAAGTTAATCACTTATGCCTTTAGATGAATGCACACTTACATGTAGACATATAGCTTAGAAGGTATATAAGCTCAGGAAAACTTTGAAATTTTGAGTTGGTCTGGCAATAATTTCCAGATCTTCTTCTTGTAACCGGTTGCAGAAAATAAAACTCAGTTCACCTGCATCTCGTTATTGAGCATGGAGAAACAGGAGCCAGACTGTTAGTCTGGTCCAGGAACAATTAGAAACAACGAAGAAAATATACACTTAGTAACATACAAAACACGGTGTTTAAAGAGTAAGAAATAATACTGAACTCAATAAACCACAGCATTTACATATATTAAAAATAGACGCACAAAAGCAACACAAGTTACAAGAAGACATACAAATAAAAGGGCACGTTAAATACATTCAAATTAAGGGATTAATCTGAGACAAGAAAGGGGAATGAGATTTTTTTAAAAGGAACAAATAGGCGGGGTGCCATGGCTCATGCCTGTTAATCTCAACACTTTGGGAGGCCCAGGCGGGAGGCTAGTTCAAGACCAGTCTGGGCAATATGGTGAAACCCCATTTCTACACAAAATATAAAAAATTAGCAGGGCGTGGTCATGCACGTCTATAGTCCCAACTACTCAGAAGGCTGAGGTGGGAGTATCACCTGTGCCTCAGAGGTCGGGCAGCAGTGAGCCGAGATAAATAAACAGGCCGGGCGCTATGGCTCACACCTGTAATCCCAGCACTTTGGGAGGACGAGGTGGGCGGATCAGTTAAGGTCACGAGTTGGGAGACCAGCCTGGCCAACATGGTGAAACCTGTCTCTACCAAAAATATAAAATATTAGCTGGGCGTGGTGGTGCGTGCCTGTAGTCAGCTACTCTGGAGGCTGAGGCAGGAGAACCGCTTTGAACCCGGAAGGCGGAAGTTGTAGTGAGCCGAGATCGAGCCACTGCACTCCAGCCTGGGCGACAGAGCAAGACTCTATCTCAAATAGTCATAAATAATAATAAAAATAGATAAGAGCGGAGCCTTCTGCAACCTGATGTGGAAGAGAAGGAAAGGCCATGATTATCTTAAAGCTACCTGAAATAGAAGAAGAATAAAATGAGACAAAGTAGGTAGGGGCCTGGCTTCAGTCTACCCCCAGTAGGGCGTTCTTTCATGGATCCCACTGATTGTTGCGTGAATTCCGGAGAAGAGGGAGTCCCATGGGTGAAAGGGAAGGATTTTATTTCGGTGCACTGGCTCAGAGGATTCGCATCCGAAAACTGAGCGCCGAATAGACAGGGCTTGACCTTTTATACATGAGGTACACAGTGGCGTGGAAACAAGTTTGCAGATGCAGAACAAAGACCATTTATAAAGCAACCGCAGGCGCAGAACTCAGGCTTCCTATGACTTCTGCTGCTCAGCACAGATGCTCCTCACGGCAGAGCGCAAGGATCCTAAACCCGGCCTTGTCTTGCTGTCCTCCCTACAGTGCCTGGATGCCTGGAGTCCAGCCTGCTTAGGCGTTTCTCAAGACCTTCTCTGAGTTACTTGATGAGCAGCAGAAACTAATAATTATCAGTCTCAGAGAACAGGAATGTATAATCTCATGAAACTTGTAAAACAGAGTGAGGGTAAGGGCTCAGGGAAGTTTGCTTATACTGAAGAAAAAATTCGGCCGGACGCAGTGGTTTGCTCCTGTAATCCCAACACTCTGGGAGGCTGAGGCGGGCGGATCACCTGAGGTCGGGAGTTCGAGACCAGCCTGACCAACATGGAGAAACTGCGTCTCTACTAAAAATACAAAATTAACCGGGTGTGGTGGAGGGCGCCTGTAATCCCAGTTACTTGGGAGGCTGAGGCAGAATTGCTTGAACCAGGGTGGCGGAGGTTGCTGTGAGCTGAGATTCTGCCACTGCACTCCAGTCTGGGCGACACAGGGAGACTCCGTCTGAAAAAAAAAAACTAATTTCTGCTCCCCTGTCCCGCATGACTGATCACAGAGCCTACCCTGCTGCCTCGCTGACGCCGTAATGTCTGAACCAAGCATTTAAAAGAATTCCAGGAACTGACCATGGAGACAAGCAAGGTTGCCGAGTGTCGCACCTCGGGAAGGAACAGCCCATTCATTTACAGCCTCGTGGCCTGCAGCCAGACACAGGTGGCCGCTGACTGCAGGTGACCAGAGCCGGCAGCTCTCCCGCCCTGGACGCCCGACCCCAGGCCAGTTCCCGCGCTTTGCCTCCTAAGAAAGCCCGGCCCGGGCTCGGGAGCTGCGGCAGAGACGCCGCCTCGGCTCCCGCCAGCAGCGGGGACCCTCCCTTCCCCACCCCACCTCGCGGACCTGGTGGCCGCCGGGACGCAGCGCCTTCGGGTGGCGGCGGGTGCGGGGCGGGAAGAACCGCGCGGAGGCCGCGGGGCGCCGGGCCGGGAAGGCGGAGCTGG
>CAUYLG010029116.1:0-83068 GCA_963573385.1 Cacajao melanocephalus
GGGAAGCACCATCCACACATGAGCCAATCCAGTCTGGGACCCTGTGTGCCAACACTTATTCTTTTGGGAAGCACATGTGACAGTGAAGGACAGATGTATGACTGATAATGTTGAGGTCCTGATTCCAGCATTCACGAGTCACGGGAAGGTCCCTGCCAAATTTTCTGCTGGAATCCAGGGCCCTGGTGTTATAGGCACCAGAGGGAATCTCCTGCTCTGCAGGTTGTAAATACCATGGGAAAAGTGCAATATCTGAACCAGAGTGCCGGAGTGTTAGAAACATCCCTAATGGCTTCCATTGGCTAGAAGAGGGAGTTCTCCAGCTTCTTGAGCTTCCTGGGTAAGGTGATGCCCCACTCTGCTTTGGCTTGCCTCCCTTCAGCTGCACCCACTGTTTAACCAGTCCCAATGAGATGAACCTGGTACCTCAGTTGGAAATGTGGAGATCAGTCACCTTCTGGATTGCTCTTGCTGGAAACTGCAGACTGGAGCTGTTCCTATTCAGCCATCTTGGTGGAAGTCCCTATATTGTTTCAATACAAACAAATTCCCAAGAGCTATGGCATTTAAAGTAGGAACAGTGTTGCTTCTTTTCTCTCAGGGTGGGATATGGTATTAGCCAGAAATGATGCATTGAGAATTCCTGGACCTGAGCAGGAAAATATGGTGCACTTATTGAACAATAAGCAAATATATAAGTACTTATCTACCAATTATTCTAAAGCTTCATCAATAAATCACTATGCAGGGACTGATGAATGTTGTAATATATATATATATTATATATATAATATAAATATATATATATATTTTTTTTGATACGGAATCTTGCTCTGTCACCAGGCTAGAGTGCAGTGGCGCGAGCTTGGCTCACTGCAACCTCCGCCTCCCGGGTTCAACCAATTCTCCTGCCTCAGCCTCCTGAGTAGCTGGGATTACAGGTGCCCACGACCATGCCCAGCTAATTTTTGTATTTTTAGTAGAGATGGGCTTTCCCATCTTGGCTAGGATGGTCTCAATCTCTTGACCTCATGATCTGCCTGCCTCAGCCTCTGAAAGTTCTGAGATTACAGGTGTGAGCCACCATGCCTGGGTGGCTATACTGTATTTTAAAATTAAATTGTTTACTTTGAAATCAAAAAGGATTTTTTTTAAGATCAGGAAGAATTATACCAAATTTTTATACTAATTGTGTCTGAGTGTTGTTTTCAAGTGACTTTGTTTCTTTTCATATGTTCTATAATGTGGTCACATTAAATTAGAAAATAACTTGGCTATGGTCAATTAGCCAGGCATGGTGGCATGTGCCTGTAATCCTAGCTACTTGGGAGGCTGAGGCAGGAGAATACCTTGAACTTAGGAGGCGGAAGTTGCAGTGAGCTGAGATTACACCATCGTACTCCAGCCTGGGCAAAAAGAGCAAAACACCATCTGAAAAATAGTAATAATAATAAAATTCTCTTTGAATGCGAAACCCATACACTTTTATTTAAAAAAATAGGTAATATAAAGTACATCTTTCAAAAGATACAAAATGGCATATATGGTGAAAAATGAATCTTCCTCCTATCCTGTTCTTCAGTCACTTCTTTCCTTTCCCCAGAGGCAACCACTATTAGTTTCTTTGTATCTTTGAACAGATGGAAAATCTATATCTGTGTGTGTTTGTGTATAAATTTTCTTTTAAAATGCAAATGGCAAAAAAATACACAGTTCTGTACTTCGCTAATTTTATTAATACAATTTGGAGATCTGATGCTACCATTTCATAAAGAGCAGACTCTTTAACAATTGTATTCTGTTAAATAGGTGTATACGATATAATTTATTAACTAGTTCTCAATCTATTGTAATTTCAACAATATTGAACTTAATATTCTCTCACATAGACCTAGAAATACCTGTGAGTTAAAATAGGTAATATGTAAGTGGATTTGCTAGATCAAAGGAGATAGTCACTTAAAATACATTGTAAAACTGCTCACTAAAGACGTTGTACCAATTTTACACCAACAGTACATGTGTGTCTCTCACCACAAGCTTGCCAGCTTCTTGAATCTCGCTGTTCCCTATGCTCTTTTCAGTAGAACGCTGCCTGCCTCTGAGTCCCAGTTCCAGCATCATATACTAGGTTTGTAACTTTGGACAAGTCAATTTAATCTCTCTGGATTATCTTCCTCAATGGAAAGAATATCCATTTTCTAAAGCTCCTATAAAAATTAAAGGAGATATGCTAAAGGCCAACCATTATACAAATGACAGGCAGAATCCATATTTTTATATATTCTACATATAAATATTAGGTGCAAAAGCAATTGCGGTTTTTTGCCATTACTAAAAACCGCAATTGCTTTTGCACTAACATAATAGCTGTTGTACTTTTTGTCTCCTTCTGTTCTCAGCAGGGCAGCAGTTGTCTTTATTATTCGTCTACTTGCTTTTTGTTTCTTCCTCACACACTCCGTCCCTCCTCCCCCAGATCTGACGATCAAATAAATGAATCTTACTGAAGTTCTATTTGTGCTAATCTGCCACTCAAAAAACAAAAAACTCTGCAGGGCGGGCATGGTGGCTCACACTGTATTCCCAGCACTTTGGGAAGCTGAGGCAGATGACTTGAAGTCAGGAATTCAAGACCAGCCTAGCCAACATGGCGAAAGAGTCTCTACTAAAAATATAGAAATTAGTCCGGGAGTGGTGGCTCACGTCTGCTGTAATCCCAGCACTTTGGGAGGTCGAGGCGGGTGGATCACCTGAGGTCAGGAGTTCATGATCAGCCTGGTCAACATGATGAAACCCCATCTCTACTAAAAATACAAAAATTATCCGGGTGTGGTGGCATGTGGCTGTAATCCCTGCTACTTGGAAGGCTGAGGCAGGAGAATTGCTTGAACCCGGGAGGAGGAGGTTGCAGTGAGCCAAGATCGCACCATTGCACTCCAGCCTGGGTTACACAGTGTGACTCATGTCCAAAAAAAAAAAAAAAGAAATTAGCCAGAGGTTTTGGCAGGTGCCTATAATCCCAGCTACTTGAGAGGCTGAGGCAGAATTGCTTGAACCTGGGAGGAGAATCACTTGAACCCTGGAGGTGGAGGTTGCAGTGAGCCGAGATTTTATCACTACACTCCACAACAGAGCAATTCCTCTCAAAAAACAAAAAACCAAAACTCTAAAGCTAAGAGGAAATTCTGTACCTTGTCCTCCATTATCTAGCCCTACCCTAGGGACTACTTCCCTTCGTAATTTTTTTACTACTGCCTTTAACCATTGTTATAATTCCATTAAAATATTCCAGCATAAGCAGCATATTACTTGCTAGGTTGAATTACTAGGGCAGTAAGTTGCCCTAATCAGTAGTTCATGTAAAGCCCATATTAGAGTGGTAGCTATCATAAGTGCGGCTAGTATTCATAGCACACAGCAGCTTTGTTAATTAGCACCATGAATATCAGAAATTGGTTTTTTATTGATGGTTGTAATAAGCATGAGGAATGTTAAAAATGGGTTCTGAGAAATTAGAGGTTTTCAAGTTATGTATTAATAGAGTGGCTAAAATGTTCAGACAGTCCCCATTATTTCCTGAACTGGGTTTAAGAATCCAGGAAGGCCAATATTCCTCAAATTTTAGGGGTACTTTCCAAAGCTTAAATTAAGAGTCCTATGATCAGACAATGGGTCTAAGGATTTCTAGTTGTTTCATGCTCATTTAAAGGAGCCTTTGGAATGTCATCATATCTGGTATAAGCAAACATTTCATGTGTGATCAAATTACCCAAAATGATCAAGAACTAGAACTCTACTATGCTTATGAAACAAGTTATAATGAACAGTTTTGTGCTTGCTTGTAACACATGTTTCACAAATGTCTGTATGAGTGGCAGAATTTGACCTCAGACTTACTTTTATCATAACCTGCTAACATGGTTGTGGAGAAATAACTAACTCTCATCCACATTAAACTTGGTTAGTCTTTTACCCACAAAACCCTGAGTTGCGCATGACCAAATTGTCTTTGATCAGTTGGCTGTGTATTTTTTAACCTTTCTTCCTATAAAGCACCCTATGACAGCTTGCCTGCATGCTACTTCCCTATTTTACTGTGAGTACCCAAATTCTGTAACTTCAGGAAGCTTTCCATATGCCAGGTAGATCCCAATCCCTCTCAATTCCAATAGTGTTCAATCTATGTCACTTATTGCGCTTCAAAATTTGTCTTCTGTCTTTGTGATCCACTTTCTAGCACTTGGTAGATTTTCTTCAGAGTGGAATCATATGCAGGCCATACTTTTCATTCCTCAAACTATGTAGTATAGTGCTTTGCTTACAGTACAGGTAAAATGAGGATTAAATGAATAATGGAATGTGCTCAAATCACTCTTGGTGTTGGGAGGAGCGTTCACTCTTTCCTGCTAGTTACTGAGCGCTTACTATGTGCTCAGCATTTTTCTAGGTTCTGGGATGGAAGCAATCAACACAACAAAGTCTCTGCCTTCAGAGAACTTTTATTTTAATGGAGAAGACAAAATATATAATGGTAAACAGTGACAAAGGCTATGAGGAAAGAACATTTATAAGACAGCAGAGTGGCAGAGGGGTGTGACTACAGATGGGGTAGGCAGGGTTAATAAGTAGGAATCTTGAAGGATGTGATGACTGGATTTTTATGAGTGTGATGGAAAAGCTACCAGGTCCTTGCTTTGAATACACTGTCAGTAGGCCATAACGTAATTACTTATTTCTTGGGTCTTGTGGCAGACTCCTGACTGTCCTCCAATATTCACCCTCCCCTTCCTGAGTAACAGGGTGGCTGGAATTTGTGTATGCACATAGCCATACAGCTAAAGATGACATATTCAGTTCTCTCTTGCAGCTAGCTCAGACCATATAGCTAAGTTCTGGACAAGAGCAAAAGTAATGTGTGCCTCTTGCAGATCATGCTCTTAAAAGAAGTGGTCACGGTCTCCCCTTGTCCCTGTCTTTTTTTTTTGTCCTTCTTTTTTTTTTTTTTTTAGAGCCAGGGTCTTGCCATGTTGCTCAGGCTGGTCTTGAACTCCTGGCCTCATGATCCTCCTATCTGTCTCTGGAGTAGCTGGGATTATAGGCATGAGCTACAGTGCTGGCTGTTTATTCCTTAGATAGATACAGATATGCTGTCAAGAACTAAAGCAGCTATCTTGGGCTATGAGAAGGAATCCACAGGTTCCTGAGGAGATCAGAACAACCATCAGAGAAGATGAGAGAGGACTCGGCCTATCAGCTCCAGCATGCTTATGCTCTGTTAACAAAAAACTTCTATCTTGTATACATTATATTTTGGTCTTCATTACAGTAGAAGAAATCTGTACCCTAACTCGGGGGCATACTGGAGAAGCAGTATCTTATCCACAAGGAAGTTAAGTATGGACTGCTTATGGTATAACTCCCACAACTCAAAAAGCTAAGGTAGTCTGATAGCAAGGCATGATGGTATTTTCTAAGAAAAACAAAAACAAAAACAAAAAACGTTGGACCCAGTTACTCAGTCTCACCTCTGCCATTTGCCAACAGTAAGAACTTGAGGCTGGGCGTGGTGGCTCAGGCCTGTAATCCCAGCAATCTGGGAGGCCGAGGCAGGCAGATGACCTGAGGTCGGGAGTTCGAGACCAGCCTGGCCAACATGGTGAAACCCTGTCTCTATTAAAAATACAAAAATCTAGCTGGGCATGGTGGTGGGTGCCTGTAATCCCAGCTTCTCGGGAGGCTGAGGTAGGAGAATTGCTTGAACCTGGGAGGAGCTTGCAGTGAGCTGAGATCACGCCATTGCTCTCCAGCCTCAGCGACAAGTGCAAAACTCCGCCTCAAAGAAAAAAAAAAGGAAAACCAACAAAAATTTATCAAATAACTTATTTCCATGATTTCTGACTGAAAAGGGGATAGGCTAAACCACTCCGAAGGTCCCTCCTAAGTCTAACAACTAATTTCTGATGGTACAGAATTTCACATTGTCAGAGATCACTGGAACTAAATTAAAAGTCTAGGCAGGGCACGGTCGCTCACATCTGTAATCCCAGCACTTTAGGAGGCCGAGACAGGATTGTTTGAGGCCGGTTTGACACAAGCCTGGGCAACATACCAAGACCCCATCTCTTTTTAAAAAGAAATTCTAAATAATATGAAAGGAACGTAAAATTTACCATTCTGTAACATTCATTGGGCAGCCTGTCTGAAATCTTTCCTTCACTGGAATTCTTTTAACACACTCCTTACTGAAAATTTGGCAGGAATGGTCAAGTGGACCTCTTGGCACCCTGTTCCCTCAACCTTCACTCTAAACACATAGTCCTGAATGCCAGGAGTGTGTAACATGCTCCTAAGAGGCAAAAGGAAACAGAAGTTTACTAACAAAAGCATGGTCAGACAGGTAAGGTACTATTCGTGGAAGGAGAACATCTTTCAGGTCTTTCTGACCTACCTAAAAATAGCTAACCTATGTTGCAGCCTCTCTGATAAATGCGGGGTCAGAGCTGTTTTTAGGTTGCCCTCAGCTTCACCGAGTCCTCTTAGCACAGCTTAGAATGAAGCTAACCAGAGGAATCCTGCTCTCTTTGGGATTATACAAAGCTGGCTTTTTGGAAAATATCTAATTCTTCCAGCCTATCGCCAGTAAATTATTTTGCAGCCATAAACAAAGTTATAATTCAACATTAAAAAATAAATAAAATCCCCCATACCTAACCTTTTTGGTGGAAATAAAAAGCCTGAATTGTCAACACAGTCAAATCTCTCAAATGTGCAAACTCTATTAATGACAAATTTTTCAAAGTATAATATGAGATGGAATATCTTTAGGGAAGCTCTAACTTATATTTAAACTTAACAAGGTAACAAGATCTATAAAAATAACTGTCTGTACTGCTCAGTGCTCAAAGTCTGTAGGTATTTGCGTCCTTTGAACTGACACAATTTATCAAGACTACAAAATAGTTAATCTCTACATTCACTTTATTTAGAATTCTCAAACTTGGATGTATAAAATTCAGAGTACATTTTTCAAGATTTAAAATAGAAGAAGGCATGTAAGCATTAATAATGTGCTCACTATCACACTATGTGCCCACATAGGCCCCGATCCCATCTGCTTCTCTCAACCACCCTGTAAATTAGGTATGATCCTCATTTCAATGATGAGACTATCAAGCAACTTTTAAGTGAAAAAGATGGGCTGATTAAAAAATACATTTAAAAAAATTATATAGTAGCTTAAGAGTAATAAGTTAAAACTGGCTATTGGGCATGCTGTTAGCAAACTTAGTGTTTAAACCCCAAAACAATTAACCTGTGTTGCAACCTCTCCAATGAATACTTGGCCTTGTAACTTGATTTCTTTAACTGGTTTAGGCCCTTTTTTTCCATAAGTGTTTATTGCTTCTATTAGACTGTGATTTCATTGCAGGCAGACAAGAGACTAAATTTTCTAACCTTCTGAACATTAATAGACTGCTGAACACTATTTTGTAAATGGTAGGTACTCAACAGACTTGTTTTTTTAGTAAATCTGAAAACCAGAATGACACTTGAAGGTTCAGAGTATAAAAAATAGTTCTCACTTAAAATAACATACACCAAAAGAATATGAAAATATTGATTTATTATCAACAAAGTAGGATTTCCGACAAAGTTTTTTTTCAATTACACACACTCACGCACACACAATAGCAGAATGAAATTACATTTTTCACATCTAAAGGTTAATACCCCAAAGAAAATAAGCATGTGTCCAAAAGACAATTAGAAAGCAGCAAGAAATCTTTCCTTTTGAGTATGAAAAACCTTTTAACAGAGACTCTTCCCAGGCAAACCAATGAAGATTTAGGCATCCAAAATGCTTGTCAACTTAAGGTTTTAAATATCATTGTATTCACCAAATCAAGTTTTTACTAGAAGTTTTTACAATTTTTATGTAATTAAAAATCTTTGCAGAAACTAAAGTTTTAATTGGCTGAGACTATGTGCTATATAATTTATTCTTCACAGCTCAAAATTCAACGTAAAACCAAATATCAATTTTGTCCAGTAGCGAAATTAAATGTTTACAAAGT
The DNA here is from genome assembly GCA_963573385.1 of Cacajao melanocephalus. Taxonomy (NCBI): domain Eukaryota; kingdom Metazoa; phylum Chordata; class Mammalia; order Primates; family Pitheciidae; genus Cacajao; species Cacajao melanocephalus. The sequence goes on from CAUYLG010029116.1 coordinate 8,079, forward strand.
ATGGAATAATTGCTGGCCTATGCAAACTGAAATGTAACTGACCATTTGATTTTCAAACATGCTTGATCTTCACACTTCTTTTTCACATTGATGCTCATTTTGCAGAAATAAGATGACTGGTACTAATTGAGACAATAAACTACACCAAGCACATTTTAGTAAAGATATTTTGGTGGAAAACAAAGTAATTAACAAAAACATTTGGTAATATCCATTTACTAATATGTTACCAAGTTCTTCAATGTTTACATGACTTGCTCAAATTAGTAAAAATGTCATTTTATCTTAGGTATTGTATTCTTTTTGTGGCAAAAAAAAGTTAAAAAAACATTTAAAAATATTTTTATACTTCATGCATTGGAGTTAGTTTAAGAAGGGAAGGCTCTTTTAAAATTTTATAAAAAAGACAACACCTTTTTAAAGCAAAAATGTCTAAGTGAGAGGACATAAACTTATGGTTCATTATTTTTTGACCTAATAAGACTGTAAATTAAAATGGCTACTTAACAATGTGCAAAACTCAAAGTGAATGCAATTCTTCAATTTATTCAGGCAAGCAAGCCAAAAAAATAATTTTGTCATTACTGGACAGTCCAATCCACTGTTCAAAGACATGACCTTGGACTGTCCATTTTCTTACAAGATTTGTTTTTTAAAAGAAGAGAATTTGTTTGGCTCTATTAATTAGTATAACTTAGAGATAAACAAATGATTTTCCCATTTAATTTTTTTGCACTGAAAGAAAACAGTTTAGATTTTCTAAGACAATGGGTATATCAACAATGTAAGAAAGGCCCTATAGGCTTAAGTTCTAAAAACATGATTTTAAGGAAATCAATGCTTTTACCTCACTCTTTACATAACACTAAGAAATTTCAAATATAAATTGTAGAAACCAGTATATGAAATTTTAAGAAAAATCTTACTAAAAATAATTATAAAAATGCTTTTAGAAATTTAAGATGTAAAATACAATTGACTTTAAATAAAAAAAAAAAAAAACCCGTCCCCACACTTTACAAGTTTATTCTTTAAAAACTTGTCACCTGATTTTATTCTCTGTCAATCTTTTGGTTGCATTTTGCATCATCTAGTGGCCACCTTGTAGCATTTCAAAGCAGTCCTGCTACCATTTTTGAACCCCAGTGCTTCTTTCCCTTTGAAATACCAATACAATTATAGCATCAAGTTTCATAAAAGTTTCTTTTAAAGGCCCATAAAACTCCATTTCCTACTGGAGATAAGGTAATCTTTTTAATAGGAAGAAATGAATAGATCTGTCATAAATTATTACTATACATTAGACATTTTCATATCAATTTTTAAAAATTAAATATAACACTGGGAGAAACTAGGGCTTAGGCTCTAGAGTCATCTTTAGGCTCTAAAAGTAATTAAAGTTACTCTGCAATTAAAGCTCAGGGATACCATATAAGTAAACTTCTTGTGATTGATTAAACCCTCTTCCACTGTCCCCCTGATTTGTAATATTAAGTACCTTTTAACATGAGAACTCAATGACTCATGGTCAGAGTTGCTAAGGACTCAAGTTCAACCAAGACTGAAGAAGACTTAACTTTTAATACCAGATGATGTTTTAGAAAGGTCATTATGGTTTCCATTATCAACCTATTTGTATTTAAAAGCAGGTTTCCAAAAATAACTGCTTTTGTTTTAATCAATCTCCTTTTATTCAGTTGAGCCATACTTATAAACAGAATTTAACAGAAAAATTCCCAAGTTTCCTCTCTTTACTTTTATTGAGAAGGTTGAGTGAATGTAATACGGCGCCGCCGTCTTTGGAAAGCCTTTAAATTCCATCTGTTTGGTTCCAGCATATGAGGGCCATTGTAGACAAACAATACTGTCATCTTTTCAGAATAAGGAAGATTTTGCAGGAGCTGTCAGTATTAAAACAGACAAACTGTCATATAAGCTCTATACGGAGAAAAACAGTTTTCCAACCTTATACGTGTACAGTCAAATGTATTATGTTATTTGTAATATTAATAAAACTTTTTTTTTTTTTTAAACTCTGTTGCCCAGGATGGAGTGCAGTGGTGCGTCTTAGCTAGCTACAACCTCCACCTCCCAGGTTCGAGATTCTCATGTCCCAGCCAGCCTCCACAGTAGCTGGGATTACAGGCACGTACCACCAGGCCCAGATAATTTTTGTAGTTTTAGTAGAGATGGTGTTTTCATCCTGTTGGCCAGGCTGGTCTTGAACTCCTGACCTCAGATGATCCGCCTGCCTCAGCCTCCCAAAGTGCTGGGATTACAGGTGTGAGCCATTACGACCAGCCAGTAAAACTCTTACGGACCCCATAAACACCTCAATATAAACCTTGCCGGACTGGAATCCTTACCTACATTAGCATACCTGCAGCCTGGCCTAAGGAATAATTGAGCCCTCTAGATTCGCAGGATAACTGGGATTATTCAGCTTCCCAGGGAGACCTTGGAAAAGAGTATGTCCTCCATAATTTTCCTAAGATAGATACTTTCACTTTTTATTGACAAACACTTCTCAAGCAACTTGTTTGACAGCCTGCTATCCTGAAAAATGTGTAACAGGGACGTTTATAGGCTAAGGTATTTGGCAAGCAGTAGGGTATTAACAGATCTGACTATTCCACAAGACTATCTGCTGAAAAAATAAGACAGATGACACTATTTAATAAAAATTTGAATGTAGGATGGGCAAAACAAATTTTTTTTTTTTTTTTTAGACAAAGTCTCATTCTGTTACCCAGGCTGTAGTGCTGTTACCCAGGCTGTAGTGCAGTGGTGTGATCTTGGTTCACTAAAACCTCCCCCTCCCAGTCTCAAATGATCCTCCTGTCTCAGCCTCCCAAGTAGCTGGGACTATAGGTGCATGCTGCCATACCCAGCTAATTTTTGCATTTTTTGTGTGTAGAGACGGGGTTTTGCCATGTTTCTCAGGCTGGTCTCAAACTCCTGGGCTCAAGCGATCTACTTGCCTTGGCCTCCCAAAGTACCAGGATTACAGGTGTGAGCCACTGCACCTGGCCAGAATTTTTCATGAATACTTAATTAAAAAAGAAAAACTCTGATTACATTAATAAACACATTTTGAATATATACACTTTGTAATTTACCCATAACACTAGATTTAACAAAAGAAAATTTCCCACTGCAATGGTTCTAGATTATGGAAAATTCTCTACAAAGATAATTCTGTTTTTATCAAAGTTTAACCTGTGAGTAGAAGATGCTGGGATAAATTTCTCCTGGGCCAGCACAGTGGTAGTAGCAAATAAAGATGAAGGGTAGTATATGACAAGAGAGGCTTTTTTGGGAAAATGAAAAGCCAGAGTTTTAGGGGTTGCATTCCTCAGTCATCTTTTAGTGCTCAAAGAGTGCCTTTTCCAGAAAAGGAATGAGAAAAATCTCAATTCTAGAACATAATGATATGCCTCCTACGTTTCTTCCTCTGATTAAGTAGGACACTGAAACTTATCCCTTTAATAATGTAAATATTACTGTTACCTTTTAAATTCCTTTTTTGGGAGTGTTCCTGCTAATATGTACATATTGGGCCAAAAACTATATGATTAAGCCACAGGGGAGTTCTAAGTATATGACCACCTTTTTTGTTTTGTTTTGTTTTTTGAGATGACTTGCTCTGTCGCCAGGCTGGAGTGCAGTGGTGAGATCTTGGCTCACTGCAACCTCCGCCTCCCTGGTTCAAGTGATTTTCCTGCCTCAGCTTCCCAAGTATCTGGGACTACAGGTGCGCACCACCATGCCCACCTAATTTTTGTATTTTTTACTAAAAGAGATGGGGTTTCACTATGTTGGCCAGGATGGTCTTGATCTCTTGACCTTGTGATCCACCCACCTCAGCCTCCCAAGGTGCTGGGATTACAGGCGTGAGCCACTGCGCCCGGCCTGTGACCACTTTTAGGTTACTTTTTACCTACCTTTGGTGTTATGAAAAAGTATTGAGATGTATTTTCTTTACAGGCAGTATTTACAACCATTTCAAACACTCTCCGTTCATTGATTGGGTCCATTCCCTAAACAATGACGATAATAATGATTATATTTATACCTGTAACAGGCTATAGGAAGATCCAAGTAACAGAATAATCACCATACCTGATTGATTTCATCAACTACTCTGAATGGACATCTATTTAGCTCCTGTAGTGCCATCAAATATAACATGGTAGAAACACTTCTTTCACCTCCACTTTGATGATGAGGAGTTAATTCATGAAGTTGAGTACTACTGCGAAATTTGACTCTAATTCGAATTCCATACTTATCATAATCTTCCTATAAAACATTTAGAAAGTTGATGAAAAATCAGTTTCCTTTGGTAATGTCATTCTATTACTTGAAAATGGATTGAATTAACTGAGTAAGAGTAAAGAACTCAAAATTTAGTGATACTAGTTTAAAAATAAAACAATATATATTTTACAACAATAAATATTAGGCAAACAGTTACTATCTAAAAGCATTAAGGGTCTCCAAGGATCTATTTAGATAAGGAAAATACTCAGATTAAATTAACATCCTCCTCCTCCATACCATTCTATTCAACTTTAGAAGGCTTCCCCAAGAGTTTTTAGAAATTACTGAGTGAGGAACCCTGTCCTGGAAAGGCACTATTTATTCTCATTCTAAAGTGCTAGTTTTTTAAACTATAGGTGAAAGCAATTAGAACATAATGGAGTGTCATGCTCTCTTCTGGAAGGAGCGGCTGTGTACAATAACTGCAGAGGGCCAAGAATCCCCCCAACTTCTTCAGTTGGTTAAGGAGAAAAACACAAGGTAGGAATTACACATATACTTTGAAAACTTAAGTCATACATACACACAATACTCGGCAAAAAGCAAGTAACATAACAGGTGCTCAATAAATATTTGTTGTAATGAGTACATTAGTGTTTAATACATTTTGTCAAAACTGAGGATGCTCTAAGGTTTATTTACTATTCTCATTGATGGCATTTCTAGGTCAGTCAGATTCAGATTTACCTTAAAAATGAGATACATGAGCCAGACGTGGTGGCTCATGCCTATAATCCCAGCAATTTGGGTGGCCAAGAGGGGGGTGTGGATCACTTGAGGTCAGGAGTTCAAGACCAGCCTGGCCAACATGGTGAAACCCCATCTCTACTAAAAATACAAAAATTAGCCAGGTATGCTGGTTGGCATCTGTAATTCCAGCTACTCGGGAGTCTGAAGCAGGAAAATTGTTTGAACCCAGGAGGTGAAGGTTACAGTGAGCCAAGACCATGCCACTGCACTGCAGCCTGGGCAACACAGTTTCAAAAGAAAAAAACTTACTAATTAAAGGTTTATCTATTAATTGAATAGAGCTTTAAGGTCTAAGACAGTACTGACCAAGAGAAAGATACAATGCAAGGCACATAGGTAATTTTCTAGTACTTTTTTTTTTTTTTTTTTTTTTTTTTTTTTTTGGTGAGACAGAATGTCTCACTATGCTGCCCGTGCTGGTCTCAAACTCTTAAATTCAAGTGATCCTCATGCCTTGTCCTTCCAAACTGGGATTAAGCATGAGCCACAGCAACTGGCCTTTGCATGTCTTAATGAAATGTTTATTCTAGCCCAAACTGCAATGCATAAACTTATAGCTAAAGAAATTAGTAGAAAATTTCCCAGTATTTTCATTCTCATGAATTCTTAACTTCTTTTGAGATAAGGTCTGGCTTTGTTGCCTAGGCTGGAGTACAGTGGCACCATTTTGGCTCACTGGTACCTCCACCTTTCAGGCTCAAGCCATCCTTCCATCTCATCCTCCAGAGTAGCTGGGACCGTAAGTACGTACCACCCCACCCAGCTACTTTTTGTATTTTTATAAAGATGGGGTTTTGTCATGTTGCCCAGGCTGATCTCAAACCCCTGAGCTTAAGCTATCCGCCTGCCTCGGCCTCCCAAAGTGCTGGGATTACTGCCATGAGCCACCACACCCAACCATGAATTTTAAAATTCTTGATCAAAAATAAACCACTGATAGATACTATATTTCAAACTAATCTGTTTACAAGTCGTCTAACTCCAGCTGTGGTAGCTTTATAAAGCAATATATTTATTCCACACAACTGAATAACCATTACTCAGACTGTATTAAAAGAGTAAGATATTAGTCACTAATTCCAAACATCACCAAAAAAAAGTGACCCTAATGGAATCCCATAGGTGGTCTTCTCCTTTCTTTCAACATTTTGGTAAACAAAACTTTTCACAGATATAACTCTAAAGCTAAATCATTTGTATGTGCTTTAAGCATATGATTAAAATTACTTGCCAGAAATATATTTCAAATGCAGTTTTACCTCATTTTCTGTATGGAGATCAACTTCACCAGCACACTGCATGGAACTAAAAAAATTGCTGAATTTTTCATTAATTTTTTCTACCAGCTCTTTTAAAGGATTAAGCCACTTTTCTTTTACCTACAAATTAAGGCAATATAAAAACACAATTTAATAGCAATTTTACTATATTCTGACATAAAATTTTACATAAGTTTTATATCAGTATCAGTCTGGTCATGATAAAACACTTCTCTTAGAAGCATATCATTTCATTTTCCATTATTCTACATTCTCATTTCATTAATAAGCACGATAAAAGATTAAAAACTAAAAAATTACCTGTGAAATGTTTTCCCTGTATTGATCTAGTTCAACTTTCTTTCCCTTTAGTTCCTCAGTTAACTGCTCTATTTCTTCTTCTCTTTTTGTATATTCCTGAACAATCTGGCAGGGGAAAAAAACTTCTTTAAGATAAATCTACCAAAGGATAAAACTATATAAAATTTTGCACCGATTAAAACATTAACTGAAAATGCCAACTGTGCTAATATTCTTTGTATACAAATAATTTATGTTCTTACTACATACTGAAAGTGACATTTTTTATCCTTGAAAAAATAGACATTGCAATATTTCAGGTTAGCCCAACAATTCTTTTTATAAAGAAAAGGCACAGAACATTGTGTTCCTTAGGAAGAATCTATTTAAAATTCTAATAGATTCAGAATCTGGCATTTAAAGCACATTGTTCCTGCTGTCTAGCTTATTATTACCAAGAGCTCTAGTACAGAGTGGGAGGCAAGTACTGGAGGGAACTCTGTATGTGTATGTGTGTATGGGGAGGGTGGTGGTGGTGGTGGTTGGCTACAGAATGGGAATAGAGAAAGAGGCATACTGTAGGATTCAGTCCCGTGAAGCAGGAAGCTCTTGATCTTTCTTCAATTAATAAAGCATCAATTTCATCCAAAGTGTTTGGAAGATCCTGGAAAACCTAAAGAAAAAAATTGCCCGTCATTACAGATATAATGAAAACAGTTCCATTCAAATAGTTAAAAGAATAATCTGCTGAATAAGTATCTACTATCTGTTCAACAGCATGCTAGCACACAAGGATACAAAGGAATTATAAATGGGGTAATTTGCCTTCAGAAAGCTTGTACTTTTAAGAAAACAAAATGCATGTACTGGATAACACCTTAAAGCAATGTATTGATGTTGAGTATTAAAACAAGCAGTACATATCATATAGGCTAAGGAATTTAGAGATGGAGGAAGTATCAGTTCATGCTATAGGAGAGTTAAGAGAATTCAAAGGCCTAGAATTCATCTCCCAGCCTTAAAGCAAATGGCTAGGGAGGAGCAAGGCAGAGGGAAAATAGGAGGTTGGGAAAAAAGAATGAGTACTGCATACCATGGGGAGTGAGGAGTTGTGTCCATTTGGAATGGTGGGTACTTGCTGAATTGGTAGAATGGGTCCAGAATATGTGGGGCATTGAAAGAGAGCAAGAAGTTAGAACTTTATACTGTACTTATGAAGAACTAAAAAAAGCATCCTAAGAATCCAATTACTTTGACAGTTGCATTTCACCACAGTACTATTTTCTGAGTCCATGCCATGGGGACAAATTAGAACAGATACTTTTTTTTTTAGGGGAGGCAAGCAGTGCATTGTTTGGCCTAGCACAACCTGCAAAGGCTATGTACTACACAGTACAAAATGAATACTGAAACACTGAAAAAGAGCTTGACATATTAATCTAATATCGTAAAGTTATTTTAACCTCTCAGAAAGCAGCTCAACTTCTATAGAACTTCAGGTATTCATTTGCTGAATCTGACTTACTGAGATTTAAGCTCACATGCCCAACATTTATTTACTTGATATCCTCACTTGACTCTAATAGGCATCTTAAATTTAAGATGGTGAAACAGAATCTGGATTTCACCCACCTTCCCTACCGCTTTAAGCAAACCTGTTTCTCCTTCAATCTTCTCCATCCCAGTATATGGCATTGTAATTTGTTCAGGTGAAAAATTTAGGGGCTCTCTCTCTTATCTTTCATGTCAAATCCATCAGCAAGTCTTGCGGGATCTGTCACCAAAAGGTATCTAAGATCTGTCAACTTCTCGTCTCTCTTCAGTGCTACCACCCTAATTCATGCCATTATGTATCACTTGCGTGGTACAAAGCAATGACTTTCTAAATGGTCTCATTGCTTCCTTTCTTGTATCCCTACTTTAGCCTCCATCTAGAAGAACAGAAGTTAGAGTGCTCTTTCATAAATGTAGTAACGTCACTTTTCTGTTTAAGATCCTCCACTGGAGTCCATCCCCAAAAGAATACAACCTTAATTCCCTGTACAGTCTAACAGCCCTACATAATCTTGGCTTCTGCCTTCTTCTCTGCTTGGATAATTTTTAACCCCAATGAGATTCTTATTCTGAAACATCCCAAATATACTTCTCTCTTCGGGCTTTGTCTGAACTGTTTTCTCCATCTGGAATAGTTTTCCCTCACTCACATCTTCACTTGACTGCTCTTTTCTCTTCATTCAGGACTCTTATAAAATGGTATTTTCAAAGGAGGTTTCCCTGACCAAGTTCCCATCCATGTTACTCCATCTCCTCAACCCCGTTTTATTTTATTTTTTAAATAAACAGACGGGTTTTCACCTTGTTGGTCAGGGTGGTTTTGAACTCCTGAGCTCAGGTGATCCACCCACCTCAGCCTCCCAAAGTGCTGGGATTACAGGCGTGAGCCACCACGCCCGGCCCCGTTGTTTTTTTTTAAGCATCTCTTGCTATCTGACATTATCTGATTTTTGATTTGTGTTTTCATCTAACCAATCTTCGAGACCAGAATATAAGTTTCAGCTGAGAAGAAAGTATGTCTATCTTGTTCAATGCCTGACATATAACAGGTAATTAATATATTTTAATGAATATATTAATCATCTTCTAATTTTGCTTCTTTCAAAAACAGTATGACTTATCAAGAATAGAAGAATAGAATCATGCTATTTTTTTTTAGAAAAAATTAGTACAAATTGCACTTATATTTATTTTATAACAAAATGTATTCTGAAGACATTCTAGTCTGTTTTTAGAAACAACCTTCTCAATTAGTTTTAAAAATATCTACTGTATTCCAACTATGTATCCAAATAGTCAAATCCATTCTGTGTGATTTCTGTGTCTGATATCATAAAACAAATCATTTGAGGACTTGAAAATTATAATCCATTATTTTTTTCCAGTTGCTTATATCTTTAGTAGACATTTCATTATCTATTTAAATAGATAACATCTGAAATTAAGAATTTTAAAAAACACCAATGCTAGATACTTTAAAATTCATTTTCTAATTTCATTTTGACATTATTCTGAATAGGTATGTAGGCAAAGTATCATCCCCACTTGTCACAAAGATATGTAATTAATGGTGGAATGTGACTAAAGGGCAGCATCTCCTAATTTACTCACTCATGTGCCAGCATACAAAATATAATGGAAAAAGACCTCTTTTTTTCTTTCCTTATTGGCCAATGTTAGCCCTAAATATTCAGCTCCCATTGAACCCTAATTAAACATCCCAATTTCCAGGGAAACTTAGGCTTTATTTTTAAAATATGCCCCTATTATTTTTCTTTTTTTTTGCCATGAGCATTGCTTACCTATATTATTTCTTATATACCAATTACTAGTACAATGTTTCCATGAAAAACTATACACCATATGTTCCAATTGTACCCATTAAAAGTAGTTCGGGGGGAAAAGCCCATTTGTATTGGAAGAATAAACGTTACAGTACCAATAATTTTGCAAGGTGATACCCATGTTTTAACTTTAATAGGAAGCAGTAAGACTGGTGGCCAAATTTAAGTATAATAGAGAAAATCTGTTAAGCAAAATTATATATATGTGTGTGTGTGTGTGTGTGTGTGTGTGTGTCTGTGTGTGTGTTCCACTTAAAAATGTGAAAAATTCCCTATTTTTAATGACACATCATGTTTTTCATGGATTATTACAATGCCTAAGATCCTATAAGCTAATATGTTAAAAATGGCAATTATAGTATTATATACTTTTTATACTTACTGTCCGGTATTCTTGAGGAAGAGTCTGCTCTGCACCCAGGTTACATACTTGCCTAGCTCTCTTCATAAGTTCCTTGCATTTCTGCAATAATCTTTGTCTATTTTCATCCAATTCAATGAAATGTTGCTATTACCAAAAAAAAATTATTTTGAAAATTTGAATGTTACTCTTAAGGCAGAGGGCTGTTTTATTAAACTACCACATATTAAATATATTGTTGAATTCTGATTATGATAACCAAATTATCTGAAACCAAATCTCAACAACTTTTAATTTAAACTTAAACTTTAAAATACATCGGCATATCAATAACCTGGCATTTCTCTAATCCATAAGAGGTATGAAATTTAAATTTTACTGCCTTTTTCTGAAAGTTTAACCTAGCTGTATGTGATTATATTTATTTTTTTGAGACAGAGTCTTGCTCTGTCACCCAGGCTGGAGTGCAGTGACATGATCTCAGCTCACATGATCTCAGCTCACTGCAACCTCCACCTCCCAAATTCAAGTGATTCTCATTCCTCAGCCTCCCGAGTAGCTGAGACTACAGACTTGCACGACCATGTCTGGCTAATTTTTGTGTTTTTAGTAGAGACAGAATTTCACCATGTTGGCCAGGCTGGTCTCGAACTCCTGGTCTCAAGTGATCCATCCACCCTGGCCTCCCAAACTGCTGGGATTATAGGCATGAGCCACCAAGCCTGGCCATGTAATTATATTATAATGAGATTTGAGATACACAGTACATAGGCTTCATAACAGAAAACTCAGTGCTCAAATGTAGTCAGAACCTTTAAATCATGTTTGACAGTTTTCCAAGTGCCATCCATGTAGTTATTTATTCATGATCTACTCATTCCTTCAACAAATAATTACTGAGAACCTATTAAATGCCAGTATTACAATCTGCATGGGTCACAGAAAGGTGATTAAGGAGAAAAAGACACAGGATCATTAACCTAACAGAAACAGGTACTCTTTACCGAGTGCTTTTGTGCGAGGCCCTTGGCTAGGTGCTTCGCATACATTATTCCCTTTATTTCTCACAAACACTGCATAGTAATATTATCCTCATTTAGTGCATAAAAAAAAGACTGAAAGGAATTAAGTAACTTGCTCAAGCCCACACATTTAGTTAGAGACTGTCATGATTCAGAGATCCCTGTCTGCTTACAGGACACACGCTCTTTTCATTACAGCATGGTACCTCTCAGCGGGAGCAGAATGAACAGAGTATGTATGCAGGGAAGGTCAGAGTGGCCACAGAAGCTGTGACAACTGAACAGCCTTAAATGACAAGAAATAAGAAATAGCAGCAGAAGACATTCCAAGAATAGGTGATTATGAATTTCAAGGCATATATGCCTCAAAGACCTGCTTATTTAAGAAATACGTAATCTAATGTGGTTGGAGCAGAGGAATTTGTAAGGATGTAAAAGATCAGAGTTGGCAGACAAGGGCCAGACTGCAAACATTTCACATGTAATGGGGAAGGTATCTCATCTACTAAGTGTTTTCTGTAGGTCAAGCACTGTTACAATCATTATCCTGTTAATTATCCTAATCCCCATTATAATCTTAAAGAAAAGTGTTATCTCTATTTGTAGATGTGGCTCAGACACATTAAGAAACTTGCCCAAGGTTATGGTACTAGCAGACTTCTGAGAAATAAAACAGGTCTAGTTTGCTCTTTTCACTAACTCTCAAACTCTAGTTGGCACAAAAAACACTTGAGGGTGGGGGATCTGGAATGGCCTAGCCACATTCCAGATCTATTTGATTAGTATCTCTGGGGCCGAGGTCTGGACATCTGTATTATTAAGGGGGCCCTCAAGTGATTTTTATGTACACGAGTTTGACAGCAAATAAACTAAACCAAGACAATAGTTATGAAAAGTAAAAGGATATATACTGGACCAAACTGAAAATACAAGTAAGCCTTTATACTAACCACTTAGTACTATGGTTTCCTTGCATAAATTCCTCAGTCCCTACAGCTTGAGAGAAATAAAAGAAAATGTTAAAGACTTCCAATCACCCCTACTCTGCTCTGTAAGGGCCACTGTACTCAGGCAAAGGCAAAACAAGGAACAGCTGGATAGAAACTAAGCACTCTTAATTTCTTCTATTCCTGTTTCTTGTTCCTCTGGACTTTGCTAAAAATATTAGAACATTATGGAAAAGAAATATTAATGAGTTGATAATTTGAAGCTCTGGACTTAGAAGTACAAATCTCATTTAATAGTTTCTTTCCGTTTGGTGGCCTATGTGTAATAAAATATTTGAGAAAATATTCTTTCTGTACATATATATGTGTTTGTGACATAGATCTTCACGTGGCACCTGTTTTGCTTTTCATTTTTAAAACTGTAATTATTGCTGAGCTTTTTAAGGGGGGTAGTGGGAAGGAATATATAATTATATCAGATAATGCTGTAAATTTGGACTAGTGAAAAGGCTTTATCTACATTTCTGCTTAGAGTCTAGCCTTTAACAGTTAATAGAGAATAGAAAATATTCCATCTGTTTAAGACGTAAGAGGAGAAATGGGTGAAATGTACAAAATATCCCCCACTAATACCTCAAAAAAGATTACTTTGTAGTTACATATCCTAGAAAAAATTAGTATTATTTTTTCTAAATTCTTTTTGTGAAAGTTCATTTGTCATGGAAATTGTACAGAAATATATCGGCATTAAACAAGAAAAAGCTTTTCTAAGAAGGCCCTCTTGTGGAAGAAGTACGAATTATTCACAGAATTTCTTATGAAAACTATATATATATAAAAACTGTTATTTTAATATAATTTCATTCCATGTAGTTAATTTCAAATTCAAACGTTAACCATTTGTTTTAATTACCAGACAGAATACACATTTAAAAATTTAAAAATCACTTTTTTAAAAAGTCAACTTTAAATTTTAATGTAATACTTGAAATTTAGAAAATAGTAATTTTAACTGAGTTTTCATATACAAGTTCATAAATTCTACTTACACTAATTTAATCATAAACAATAAAATAAAGGGAATAATATTTGCTTGTTAAATGTTTTCTTCAAAATTATATACATCTCATTTGAGTAAAAAAGGTCTCCTCTGAAATTCAATGCTTTTTTGAGGGAGAGTGGCAAGCAGGTAGGCAGAAGAGAGGTCAGATGAAAAGCACAGAACTCCTAAACTTAGTATAAGCAAGCAAATGTAACAACTTCCCATTTTTATAACTAATATTTCTATACTTTTAAAGGAAACACTGGCTTCATGCTAAGTAGCACTCTAGGCATCTTGTTGTATATTATTAAACCAAATATCATAATATCCCTGCGAATTAGGTAGGTATCATACTTACAGCTGCAGATAATGATTAAGCTTGGAGTAGTTAGGAAACCTGCCTATGGTTAAAAACAAAATAACAGAAATTTTTATCTGTCTACCTCTGTATTTGGATTCACACACAGCTTACTAATTTGTCCTAAAAATAGTTCATAAGTTAGTGACATTACCAAAGAGAGGCTTCCAATCATTTGCTTTTCTCTGGGGATGTTTTATAAGAATTGTTGCCCTATTTACCTTCCAAAAATCTGAGAAAGTATCAAACTCCATAGTGGTTAGTTACCTCTAAGTCCCCTCATGAATACAATCTCTACTGAAATTTTGTGTCAATCTTCTTTTGTGAATTTATTTTATGATAGAAAAATGGAAAAAATCAGAAGTGGTAGCAATAGTTCCTCAGAGCAACCTGCCATGTATTCAAAGGGACAAGTAGGAAAAACAGTATTTCTCTTTGGTTCAAATGAAGCTGGATAGCAGGAACAACAGATTAGATAAAATCATGTGCAGGTAAACAGCAGCAAACATGAGAAGAAAACAAGAGTACGAACAAGAGAAAGTGAACTACCATACACCTACTCTACTATATATTTTTACTCATTCTTGACCCTTTCAAATGTGTGGCTAATGACTATGATCAGACAGCAACAATCATTTATTAAGTATGCAGAACAAGAAGTGAAAGAACCTTACAAAAGGGCTAGTAAAGCATTTGTAAATGAAAAGCATTTAAAATTTTTATTTTTTTATTTTAGAGATAAGGTCTTACAATGTTGCCCAGGCTAGACTCGAACTCCTGGGCTCAAGGGATCCTCCTATCTCAGCCTCCCAAGTAGTTGGGACTATGGGTTCATTCAGATCATTTAAGAACTTTCAAATCAACATATTAATAAGGAAAACAAAGTGGTATGAAATATTGCTGAGGAAATACAAAATAAAGTTGGGTAGTTTTAAGTAAGGTTACTATGGAAAAACTTGCTAAGGTGTGTGTATATGTGTCAAGGAAGAGTTCTGGTTTTAAAAGCAGCAATGGATTCAGAATGACAAAGGTGAAGGGATAATACAGGAAAGATACAGAGGTTATAAGCAATGGTAGGAACACTGGAACAGCCAAACAAGGTTAAAAAAAAAAAGGCTAGAAGTTGGAAGTAGACATTAGAAGACTACCGTAAAGCTTTAGATCATGTATAATAAACATTATAAAGCTGTATATTTCTGCAGCACAATCTAAAAATGAGTATATTTTCTTCTGGCAGTTAAATGAATGCAAAATTAGTAAAATACAGCTATTAGGACTTAATGCCTAGACAGGGCAGTAAGCCACAGTAGTTAGAGGTGAATCAGGAATGTGGTAATAGCAAAATTGGGCAAAGGGCAAGGAAAAGGAACAAGAACAAAAAGAGAATCAAAATGTGCTAAGTAAAATTTTTCCAATTAATTTTAAAAGTAAGCAAATGGCCAGGCATGGTGGCACAATGCTGTAATCCAGTACTTTGGGAGGCCAAGGTGGGAGGATTGCTTGAGGTTAGGAGTTTGAGACCAGCCAGGGCAACACAGAACTATCTCTACAAATAAAAAATAGCCAGATGTGTGGTGTGCACCTGTAGTCCTAGATACCTGGAAAGGCTGAGGCAGGAGGATTGCCTGAGCCCAGGATTTCCAGGGTGCAGCAAGCTGTTGACTGTGCTACTGCACTTCAGCTTCGATGACAGAGTAAGACTCCGTTACCCTGTTCTCAAAGGAAAAAAAAAAAAAAAAAAAAAGCAGAACAGCAAATGCGTTGAGAAATTATGCATCATTAAAATATAAAAATAATACACAGTGAGTTACTTTGGCTATTTGTGCTTTCTAAATAACCTAGATGCATTCAACTACAGGAATTGTAACTTTAAATTTGAAAGTGGCTGTCTTTGTAAAAATAAATAAATAAATAAATAAATAAATTAGTAATTCACAGATTGAAAACAAAACGCCCTCCTCAAAAAACGTTTCTACTTTCCAGAAACACAGCAGTCAGCTCTACTCAAAACAGTATTCTTGGCCAGGCGCAGTGGCTCACACCTGTAATCCCAGCACTTTGGGAGGCCGAGGCAGGTGGATCATTTGATGTCAAGAGTTTCAGACCAGCTTGGCCAACATGGTGAAATACCATCTCTACTAAAAATACAAAAATTAGTCAATTAGCCAGGTGTGATGGTGCTTGCCTGTTGTCCCAGTTCCTCAGGAGGCTGAGGCAGGAGAATCGCCTGAACCCAGGAGGTGGAGGTTGCAGTGAGCTGAGATTGTGCCACTGCACTCCAGCCTAGGTGACAGAGCAAGACTGTCCACCCCCCCCGCAAAACAAAACAAAACCCAGTATTTCTATTACAAAATGGATCAGAAGACAACACTGTCTCAATCTGTACTAACCTCAGACCATCTATAAAGGCTATTGGAGGAGCATCTCTCACTGTGTCAAGAGCGGGTTCAAGTTTAGGAGTGTACTTACTCCAAAGCCATTGATTTCATACTTATGTTAACATGACACAAACTCATTTTCTTAAGTTCTCATTAATACTGATTTAAAAGTAAAACTTCAGGCATCAGAATCAAATATTCATTGTTGATATGGTTTGGCTGTGTCCCCACCCAAATCTCCTCTTGAATTCCCATGTGTTGTGGGAGGGATCTAGTGGGAGGCAACTGAATCATGGGGACAGGTCCTTCCCATGCTGTTCTCATGACAGTAAGTCTCACAAGAGCTGATGGTTCTAAAAGGGGGAGTTTCCCTGTACAAGCTCTCTTTTTGCCTGCCACCGTTTGTGTAAGACGTGGCTTGCTTCTCCTTGTCTTCTGTCATGACTATGAGGCCTCCCCAGCCATATGGAACTGTTAAGTCCATTAAACCTCTTTATTTTGTAAACTGACCGGTCTCAGGTATGTCTTCATCAACAGTGTGAAAACTAACACAATTGTGTTACTGGATTTAAAGCTATACATATTAATAGTATCTGCCTGATGGGTCAACTTCTTCATGAAATCTCTTCTATAACAATTCCTACAGGAACAACAACATTCATAAGCTCAATCAATGAAGTAACTTCAGCATGGGCTCTACAATTACGTAACAAAAGAACAGATGAATAAGTAGCAGATGACCTTACCCACGTGCCCAGGAAATAAGCCCTGATGAGGCTCTCCTCTGGTAGCTAGTTCAGTTTCTTCTCTCCCCACTCCCAATTAAGACTTATCTTTGGTTGGTTTTTTGCTGGACCCCAACTACCTATTTAGAATGACTATTGCTATTCTTTCTGCCATCTTTCCTTCCTTTGTTCTTGGTGGGGGTGGGGAGTGGGGGAGAAGACTTTCCTGTCTTCCACATCTCTGGCTTTTGCCCAATCCTAGAATACTAAACCTAATCTTCAGCTTCATTTGGCTACCTGTGTTTGTGCCTGCATGCTCCTAGTTGCTTATCTGCTAGCAAAATTGTTTTTCTTAAGTCAAAGGGTGTGAAGAGGTTGGCTTCAGAATAATAAAGCTGCTCCTTTACTCTGATTTAATCTTTCCATTCACCTGTGTATCCTATGTCTACATTTCCTAAAATCTATCCTCTATGCTTTCCACAAAAAGACATAGCTCACATTTATGTAACAGATACATTTATGCAGTTCAGTGTACAGTGAATCATGTACATAACCCTGCTGGAGAGCGGCAGACTCTGGGGAAGTAAATGAATAGATGGGGAAGGGTATAAAGAGACTCTGAATACATGAAGAAGTTTAAAAATCTAGAACGACATGGCAAGGGTTATTATTTGTTAAAGAGGGGTAGTGAACATATGGATGTTATGTTACTCTTCATATTCTTGTATATGTTTAAAATGTCATAATAAAAATACTAGAAAAAAAGGCAAGTGAAGTATATGATAAAACAAATTTCTTTTTGTAACTTGTTTCAGCTTTCTTACTCTAACTTTTGGGGTGTAACTAAGGAAATCATAAACTGCAATACTTAAAGGAGACAACTTGAGGTCTGACAAATATACACACTTGTAAAGCTATTACCATCAAGATAATAAACATATCTAACACCCTCAAAAGCTTTGTACCAGCCAGGCGCGATGGCTTACGCCTGTAATCCTAGCACTTTTGGGAGGCTGAAGCGGGTGAATCACCTGAGTTCGGGAGTCCGAGACCAGCCTGACCAACATAGAGAAACCTCATCTCTACTAAAAATACAAAATTAGCCAGGTGTGGTGGCACATGCCTGTAATCTGAGCTACTCTGGAGGCTGAGGCTGAAAAATCACTTGAACCTGGGAGGTGGAGGTTGCAGTGAGCCAAGTAGCTGGGATTACAGGTGTGTACCACCATGCCTGGCTAATTTTTGTATTTTTAGTAGAGACAGGGTTTTGCCATGTTGGCCAGGCTGGTCTCGTACTCCTGACCTCTGATTATCTGCCTGCCTCAGCCTCCCAAAGCCTGTCTTTTTAATGACAGGGTTTTGTTCTCTTGCCCAGGCTGAAATGCAATGGTGTGGTCACAGCTCATGGCAGCCTTGGCCTTCCTGGCTCAAGCCATCCTCCAGCCTTGGCCTCCTAAAGTCCTAGGATTACAGGTATGAGCTACCATGCCCAGCCAAGTATGTCATTTTTGCTGCTATTGTAAATAGTATTGTTTTAAAATTGCAACTGCCCATTGTTCACTGCTTGTAGCGGGAGCAGCAACGAATTTCTATATACTGAATTTATCTCCTACAGTCTTGCTAAATTTTCATTGATGGTTCTACTGGCATTTTTGCAGATTCCTTAAGATTTTCCACAGATGATGATCATGTTTGTCTGAAATAGACAAGTTTTTTAAAAGTCTGTAAACGTTTAATTTTTCAAGCCTTATTGCACCGACTAGAGCTTCCAGTACAACGTGGACTAGAAGTGGTGAGGGTGGGCATTTTCCTTGTCTCCAATCGTAAGGGGACAGTTTACAGTCTTTCACCAAGATTGATATGAGCTGTTGGTTTTCAGATATCCTTTAACAGAATGA
This sequence comes from Cacajao melanocephalus, assembly GCA_963573385.1. Lineage (NCBI taxonomy): Eukaryota > Metazoa > Chordata > Mammalia > Primates > Pitheciidae > Cacajao > Cacajao melanocephalus. Next base: position 26,840 of record CAUYLG010029116.1, read on the forward strand.
TGAAGTCTCCTTTGATTCCTAGTTGCAAGTTTTTATAATGAAGGGATGCTGGATTTTGACAATTTTTTCTGTATATATTGAAGGGATTGTCTGGTTTTTCAGTTTCGGTCTGTTAATATGGTGAATGATACATGGTGTTGGTCCTGTGGGTGCACAGAAGGCAAGAGTTGAAGTTTGGGGGAGGCTCCGCCTAGGTTTCAAAAGACGTATGGCAATGCCTGGATGTCAAGGCAGAGGTCTGCTCCAAGGGCAGAGCCCTACTGGGGCAGTGTGGAAGGGAAATGTGGTGTTGGAGCCTCCACACAGAGTCCCCACTGGGCTACTGCCTTGTGGAGCTGTGAGAAGAGGGCCACCATCCTCCAGACCCCAGAATGGTAGATGCACTGACAGCTTGCACCATGTGCCTAGAAAAGCTGCAGGATTCAATGCTAGCCCATGAAAGCAGCTGTGGGGGTTGTACTCTGCACAGCCACAGGGGTGGAGCTGCCCAAGGCCTTAGGAGCTCACTCCTTGCATCAGTGTGGCCTTGACGTGAGACATGAAATCAAAGGAGATTTTTGGGGGGCATTAAGACTTAAATGATTGCCCTGCTGGGTTTCAGACATGCATGGTGCCTGTAGCTCCTTTGTTTTGGCGGATTTTTCCCTTTTGGAAAAGGAGTATTTACCCAATGCCTATGCCCCCATTGTATCTTGAAAGTAACTAGCTTGTTTTTGATTTTTCAGGTTCATAGGTGAAAGGGACATGCTTTGTCTCAGATAAAACTTGTACCTGAAATTCTGAGTTAATGCTGGAATGAGTTAAGACTTTAGGGGACTGCTGGGAAGGCATTATTGTGTTCTGAAATGTGAGAAGGACATGAGATTTGGGAAAGGCAAGGGGCAGAATGATATGGTTGGCTCTGTGTTCCTACCCAAATCACATGTTGAATTCTAAACCCCAATGTTGAGGGAGGCTCTTGGTGGGAGGTGATTGGATAATGGGGCAGATTTCCCCCTTGCTCTTTTCATGATAGTGAGTTCTCACAAGATCTTGGTTTAAAAGTGTGTAGTATTTCCCCCTGATCCTCTCTCCAACTCCACCATGGTAAGACGTGCTTGCTATTCCTTCACCTTACACCATAATTGTTAAGTTTCCTGAGGCCTCCCAGCCATGCTTCCTATACAGCCTGTGGAACTGTGAGTCAACTAAACCTCTGCATAAATTACCTAGTCTCAGGCAGTTCTTTATAGCAGTGTGAGAAGAGATACCCTATTCTATAGTGGTGATGTGTCCTTTCACTAGGATGCAAATAAATGTCTGGCTATCTTTTTGTGATGCTGTAAACTAACGTAATCCGATTCATCAGCAGCTGAAAAGTAGTAACAGTTGAATTCTTTCCTTGTTTATAAATTACGTCTTTAAAGAAGAACTTCTCCTTATCACATATTTGTTTATTCTCAACAACAGTTCATATAGAAAAGGCAGGATAAATGCAAAATTTTCTATTTAACCATTTTTTCAAAGTTGCAAGCCAGTTCCCCAATATCTTCCAAAGTGACGAATATTATTTTAGCATCATTATAAACTTGTGGATTTAGACATTTTGGTAAGTTTCCATCTATTATCCCTTTATGTATGGCCAGTAAAAGATTCTTCATGTAGGCTCCCAGGTACTGTTGATAACCAAGTCATGTTCGATCATTTCTTTGATTTTTCTTATGACAAGACGATCATGGCTAATCTTACAAAAACATTTCTTCCTGTGGACCTGAAATCAGCCATTTCTCTAATGGGTCATTTTACTGGAAAATAGTATTTAGAAGCCATAATGTAGGTCTTTTTAGTAGGCAAAGCTAGGTTTGTTTTTTTGAGAAAATACATTGTGAGTTCATTCTGTTAATTACATTCAAATTAAAAGCTTTAAGTTTTTATTACTTCTTTCATTTATATCTTCTTTCTTTCATATCTGAATCCCTTTTCTCTTATGCTGAAAAACTGTAATTATATTAACATAACTACTTATTTGCTTTACTCTATAATATTTTCAGAAATATTTCACAAATATTATTAACATTATGAATACTGAAAACAGTACAAGATTTTTTTGCAATTCTTTTTGCCCTTAGAATCATATTACAGTGTTTTATAGTCATTTGGGATAATTTTTCTCTTTCAGGCTCTGTTGCTAATTCAAAATATAAGGTCTATTTAGATAAGTGTAACTTTTAACCTTGTCTTTTCCCACCCTAGTTTAATTTTAAAAAAAGATTACAGTTTATCATTCTAATTTTTAAATAAGCCAACATAAAGGCATGGTAATCACTTCCCCTGATCCTTTGATAGTAACATACTATAGTGTTCTCTCCTTTCTTTTTTTGACCTAAGAGTATATGTATCATTCCATAGCAGTGTATTGAGATATTTACGCCTTTAAGAAATTTTATTTCCAATTGCCTGGTACACCTTTGCACATCCATTTATTTAAGTTTTCCTGAGGTATAATTTATATACCATAAAATTCACTCAATTGAAGTGTACAATTCAATGACTGTCAGTAAATTTACAGAGCTGTGTAAACATCACCACAGTCCAATTTTACATTTCTATCACTCAAAAAGATCCCTTGTACCCCACCCATCCTTTTATTTTAAAGCTTTCTCAATCTCTTTCTTTAAGATGTACCTCTCATATTCTGCAAGTGTTGGAATTTACTTCCAAAAAATATTTTAACAGGTAAATTATATCCATTTACATTTAATAATATGACTGATGTTTGGCCTTAGCTCTGCCACTGTTTTATGTCATAATTGTTTTTGTCTCTTATATCTGTAAATAAAATATCTAGTCTTCAGTCATGTGATTTTCTTGCCCTGCCAGTCTCTTGTCTTTGTATATCTTTTTGATATTTAGGAAGGCTTCTATTTTTATTCTAAAGGTTATTATTATTATTCAAATATCTTATATAATATCCTTAGCAGTTTTGGGGGATACTATCTATTGGCTCCCTACTGTAAATAATTTTGAAATTCTCCCTTATTTTCCTCTCCCAAAACATCTAATTTGAAGTAGTAACTTTTTATTTCCTGAAAATACCTACAGGACAATCCATAAATATATTCTATTTTACTTGCATTATTTCTGTTCTTGCATTTTCAGATAATTGTGCTTTAGTTACACTGTCAGACTTATAACCATAGAATATTTTATTATCTCCTTTATTACGTAGCTCTAGTTCTCTTCAGTAAGAAGTTTTATTCTGCAAAGGAATTTTGCAGTTAATTTGAGAGTTCATAGGGCTAGATCACTACAGCACTATCCAACCTTTCTGAAGTCTATAAAGTTGTCTCCCAGTTTTAGCTGCTCTCAAATTGATCTCTAAGTGTTCTAAAACTAATGGGACCTCTTCCCTTTAGAGATAATCAGGATGCTAGCAACCTAACTTTGGGGTTCTCTGAGCCCTCCCTTGCTGATACCATGCTAGTCTTGATGTTGCTGCTGATTTATTTCACCCACTTGTATTTTGGAGTTCACAGGTGTTGTATAATAAAGAATTTGGGCTTTGTTGTTGGTTCCTCTAAAGTTCTTGGAATTGAGCAATAGGACAATCTTTATTACTCATGATCCCCTTGGATCCCTCCTGTTAATGCTAAGAATATGACTCAGGATGGGTGTAGAAAATGCCACAAAGATCAACTGTATGATCTGAACAATATACATGTCTTTGAGCCATATCATTTCAGCCCAATTTCCCAAACTCCAGGGAAAGGGGGCTGAAGATCAAGCTTAACCACATGGCCAATGATTCAATCAACCATGTCTACATAATGAAACCCCAATAAGAAACCTGAGTACTGAAGCTTTGTAAAGCCTCCTGGTTAGTGAACATGTAGATGTGTGAGGAGGGTGTGCACTAATTGCACAAGAAAAGAGTAAAGAAACTTTTGAGTTTAGGACCCTCTGAGATGTTGCCCTGTCTCTTAATTTGGCTAGTCCTGATTGTTTCTCTATAATAAAATTATAATCGTTAAGAATATTGTTTTCTTGAATTCTGAGTTGTTTTAGCAAATTACTGAACCTGAGTAGGGGTCATAGGAACTCCTGAATTTATAGCCAGTTGGTCAGAAATACAAGTGACTTGGGGACCCCTAAACCTGCAGACGGTGTCTGAAGTAAGGGGGGTCTTCTTGGGAACTGTGCCCCCATGTTGTAAAGTACAATAGTGATTCTGGATGGTTAGTGTCAGAATGGTATTGCAGTACACCCATATGGGTACCTTGAAACTTAGTTTTGTTATACGTGTTGTCCATAGGTTTGTTGTTATATTATTCCAGCTGCTCTTCTATTTTTGGGAAGGGATTTTGGAGATTCAAAAACCATGCCACTGTCACTACCATCTTGTTGCCAGCTCTCCTTCAGGTTTTAAGTTAATATGGGTATATCACATTTTTCTCCCCTCCACCCACTATTTCTGTGTTTATCATTTCACAGTCAGATATTAACAAAAGATTAAATTACTGAAGTTATTCAGCCAGTCTTACATATTTTAAGTATTGCTTCATCAATATGATGCATTAGATTTGTAAGTTAAATAGCATAAAACAACAAACTATATATTGCAAGTGATGACACATGATATATATTTTCAAAGTGGTCTGAGGTTAGAATCTCAAAATAAAAAGTAAAGGCAAAATTTTTACCTCTGTAAGACGGAGTTGTGAGGATGCAGCCATATAATCTGATTCTAATTTGTTCTTCTCAGAGATTACTGTAGTATTTTGGAGAATTAAATCTACTTTTTGTATATTCAAAGAAGTACAAATCTAGGAACAAAAACCCCTAAGAGTTAATTTTTATGTTATCTGTGTTTTAGAACTAAAAACAATATAGTTTTCTATAATAAAATTATAAACCATGAAAAAATAATTTTGCTTTTTTCTTCTTGAGATGGAGTCTCACTCTGTCACCCAGGCTGGAGTGCAGTGTTGTGATCTCGGCTCACTGCAACCTCTGCTCTGGGGTTCAAAGGATTCTCCTGCTTGAGCATCCTGAGTAGCTGGGACTAAGGGGTGCGTACCACCATGCCCAGCTAATTTTTATGTATTTTTTAGTAGAGACGGGGTTTCACCATATTGGCCAGGCTGGTCTTCAACTCCTGACCTCATGATCCACCAGCCTCATCCTCCCAAAGTGCTGGGATTACAGGTGTGAGCCACCACGCCTGGCCGGAAAAAATAATTTTCCTATTGACTTACATCTCTCTCAAACAGTTCTTATGACAATTTTTTTTTAGGAAGTATCTTCCTTTGTTTTTAAGAGAGTCATTGGAATAAACACATTTAGCCTAATGAGTGCTTCTATACTATTTATTATCTCTCAAAAAAATGTCAAACAACTAAGCAAGCTAAAACTGATGATAAAGATCTCTTGCTTATATAATGTCAAAAACCTTGATCAAAACCTTCCCTCCCTCTAAAGATTTTACTATCTTATCTACCCACTACTTTTTAAAGAATGACTACAATTAAGGAAATACCTTACCTTTATTAGGTTTGTTAATTCGGTAACAAGTTTTGCTTTTTGAACATTTATTTCTTTGATTTTGGTACTTGCTTTTCGCTCTTCCTCTTCAAGGTTGCAAGTATCCTGTTCCATGAGCTTTAAACTGTATGACACACATAATAATGAAGAAATCACGGTTAAACACAAGGATTGAGCCCAAATTCTTAGGTCTCCCCTAGTTTTCTGGGATATATTTAGCAATGCTTTTCAGATACATATAAACTGCTCGCTCCTAGATTAAACAATCATTTTCTGTGATCAGTCAGGATTGAAAAATATTTGTTGAGATATAGTATGTGCCCCAGCATAGTCCAGGTAATACTTGTGTTAATGGTTTAGGATTTAGAGTCAGAAAGATGGCTTTGTTTGCTCTTTGCCATTCACTAATAAGCAGTTTAACTCTGGACAAATTACTCTTCTGAGCCTCAGTTTCCTCATCTATAAATTATAGATAATAACAGTACTTCCTCCATAGGGCTGTGGTGAAGCTTAGAAAAGGTAATACATTGTTTCCTTATGTATGTGGGGGGAGGTAACACATGTAACACACTAAATATAGTGTCAGGCCCATAACTGATCCATCAATATGAGTTGTTTCTGTTGCTATTAATATAGTTTATAAAACAGTCCCTTCCCTTAAGGAGCTTAAGTGGAGACAGTTAATAACTAAGAAACAGGAAAAAAAAAACACACACACAACACAAGAATCCTAAAAGTTAATACTATGCTCTCAATTTTAAAAATGAAGGAACTAAGGCTCAGGGAAGTTAAGTAAAATTGCCTAAAATCACAGATATTAAGTGTTAAGATGTGTTTGGTACCAAAGTCCATGTTCTTTCCACTACACCATGTTGCCACCAAGGCAAAAGAACAAATGATGGAAGCAATAATAAATAAGTTCAGTGGGTGCTGTGGAGAGTGGCCTGAATGGTACAAGGTAGGGTATGTTGGGGAGGGGAAGGAGATAAGTTGGAATGGGTAGAGCAAAACAAGATTTTGAATAATCATAAAAGCTTGTCTAAAGGACAGTAGTGTTTAATTAAATTTCATGTAGTAACTGTAGAAAGTCTTGGTTTTTTTTTTTTCTGTTGTTGTTTTTTGAGATGGAAGTCTTACTCTTTCACCCAGGCTGGAGTGCAGTGGCATCTCAGCTCACTACAACTTCTGCTTCCCAGCTCAAGTGATTGTCCTGCTTCAGCCTCCCAAGTAGCTTGGGATTACAGGCACCTGCCACCACGCCTGGCTAATTTTTGTATTTTTAGTAGAGACAGGGTTTCACCATGTTGGCCAGGCTGGTCTCAAACTCCTGACCTCAAGTGATCCACCTGCCTTAGCCTCCCAAAGTGCTGGGATTACAGGCATGAGCCACTGTACCCGGCCTCATAATGAATGGGGTAAGAATATGCAAACAAAATAAATTTTACAACAGTCTTGTGGATGAATTAAATGGAGAAGTGACTAGTCAAGCAGAGACCACTAACTAGGTCACCACTGCAGTAGTCCAAAGTGAACAGAAGTTGGAGATAGTGGGCCAGTAACATGTACGAAAAGTCATCTCAGTGTGAAAATCAACATTATGAGGAGAAAGTTTAGTTTTAGATAATGGGTTCAATACAGCAGTTGCACCAGTAAAGGTTGAGTGTTTTGCAGATGATTGAATAGGAAATGAAGGAAAGGGTTACAAATTGAAAACAAAAGGTTTAAAGTTGAAACAAATTCTAGAAAGCAAAACTAAATAGATATATGTTGCTTTAAACAACCAAGGCACATTACCAATTTTAAAAACAGAAGTTAATGGGCAATTGTTTGCTTTAAAAAAAGATAAACAAGGTAAACATACCTTATTCAAGACAAAGAGCTGTTACTTATTATTAAAGATTGATTATGTCACTAATCTCTAGTCTATAGACAAGAAGACAGAACAACAACAAAAAGCTGTGGGCTGTGTTACGATAGGATATGGAAAAAACATTGAAACTGGAAACCATGTGCCTTCTCCCCAGACTTGACACCCTAACAGCTTTTATCCTACCTTATATATTCTGGTTTCTACAAAATGCCTAAATTCAAAATAAAGGTTATAATCAGTTCTGAGAATGGTTGCCTGGGCTTTCACAATAAGCCAGTAGTTTTCCATTTAGAAAAGACTTTTGGCTGGGTGTGGTGGCTCATGCCTGTAGTCCCAGCACTTTGGGAGGCCAAGGCAGGAGGACTGATTGAGGCCAGGTGTTCAAGACCGGTCCCAGCAACATAGCAAGACCCCATCTCTACAAATAAGCTGGGCATAGTGGTGCACACCTGTGGTTTCAGCTACTCGGGAGGCTGAGGCGAGAGGATTGCTTGAGCCCAAGAGTTTGAAGCTGCAGTGAGCCATGATCATGCCACCGCACTCCAGTCTGGGTAACAGAGCAAGACCCTATCTCAAAAAAAAAGAAAGACAGAAAGACAGACAGACAGACAGAAAGAAAACAAAGAAAGTAAGGAAAGAAGAAGACTTTTGACAATATTATATTCATACAAAATTCTATGGAATATATGACCCATTAAGGCCAAGCAAACATAATTCAAATTGTCACAAGGAAGACTGCAACTGAATGAGATAAACCCTCAGGTGCCCAATCTAATCTATTCTGTAAAAATCAGTATAACTTCCTCCATCCCTATTACCCTCTTTCAGAACTAGAGAGAAAACAGCTTAGTTTGACAATTTTTTGCCTACACCTTCCCCGCCCCTCTCCTATCAATCATTGAGAACTCAATGGACATATTGTTTTGGATGATCATGTAGGGCAGTGGTTCTCAAAGTGTGGTGCACAGACTCCTGGGGATACCTGAAACTATTTCAGGAGTCTGTGAGTTAGAAACTATTTTCATGATAATAACAGGATATCATTTGCCTTTCTCACCATGCTGACATTTGCACTGATGGTATAAAAGCAGTGGAGAGTAAAAATGCTAGTGCTTTAGAATAAATCAAGGTAACAAACCAACACTAGTACACCAAAGTATACTAGTAGTCCTTACATTCTTCACTGCCATGCACTTGAAATTTTTTAAAACGCCAAATTCCCTTAAGAATATGCTTATGAAGCAGTAAAAATCGTAAACTTTATTAAGCCTCAAAATCTTAAGTATATGCATTTTTAATATTCTATATGATGAAATAAGAAGTACATAATTGTCCCCCAGTATCCAACAGGGATTGGTTTTAGGACTCCCCAAGAATTCCAAAATCCACAGATGCTTAAGTCCCTTATATAAAATGCTATAGTATTTGCATATGACCTATGCACATCCTCCCATGTATTTTATATTATCTCTAGATTACTTATAATACCAAATATAACATAAATACTATATAAATAGTTGTTGTATTGCTTAAGGAATAATGACAAGAAAAAAGTCTATAAATGTTCCATACAGACACAACCATCCATTTTTGACCCCCCAAATATTTTTCTTTCTTCCACCCTCCCCTGCTGTCTAAAAAGAGATGGGGTCTTGCCATGTTGCCCAGACTGGTCTCAAACTCCTGGACTCAAGTGATCCTTCTGCCTTGGCCTTCCAAAGTGCTGGGGTTACAGGTATGAGACATTGCACCTGGCCTCTCGAATATTTTTGATCTGTGGTTGGTTGAATCCATGGATGTGGAACCCACAGATATGGAGGGCAGGCTGTACTTATTAAACACTTGCAGTATATTCAAAAGTACAAAGGTTGTTTCAGGGAAAAGCATTTGTGTGATTGTTTAAGTTCAGAGTTATACTAGACTTTTTTTCATGGAATACCATTTTTAGTTAATAGTTTCTTTTTTTTTAAATTATCTGCACTTGGCTATTTGGTCATTTTCCTTTTTCCAAAAAGGAATAAAGTGAGCTTGTCATTTCAAGGAAAATAACTGACAATATTTGTTCCAATGATAAAGTTCAAACTTTTTTTTTAATTAATTATTATTATTATTATTATTTTTTTTTTTTTAGACGGAGTTTTGCTCTTCCCTCTTGTTGCCCAGGCTGGAGTACAGTGGCACGATCTCAACTCACTGCAACCTCTGCCTCTCGGGTACAAGCGATTCTCCTGCCTCAGCCTCCCTAGTAGCTGGAATTACAGCCATCCGCCACCACACCCAGCTAATTTTTTGTATTTTTAGTAGAGACAGGGTTTCACTATGTTGGTCGGGTTGGTCTCGAACTCTTGACCTCAGGTGATTCACCCGCCTTGGCCTCCCAAAGTGCTGGGATTACAGGCATAAGCCACTGCGCCCAGCCAAGTTCAAACTTTCAAATGAAAATTAGAATTTTAAAAAATGTGTATCCAAGCTTGACAGCTTCCCAATTCTTAATAGCTTCTTCTGATGGAATCAGTGATCAATGTGATTTTTAAAAAATACTATATAATAAAGTACGTCAACATTTGAAATATCTATGTGACTTGATGAACCAATATTTGCCAAATGACCAATGTATGCTATAACTAAATCATTCATGGGTAAAAGCGCCATCTATAGTGCAATGCATTTTAATGTAACAGTATACAAGTTCACTGATATGGTTTCAGATTCCACACTGCAATTAATTAAACTCTAATAAACTATACTTTGGCAAGTTTTGATGTAGTATTAAGAATATCCACAATTATCTGAAAAGTCTAAAATACTCCTTTTCCAAGTGCATATTTATGAGAAGCCAGATTTTCTTCATATACTTCAACTCAAACATCTCACAACAAACTCAATACAGAATCAAATAGGAAAAACACCTACTGACTGACTTCAACTAAAGAAATCTGTAAAAATGTAAAGCAATGCCATTCTTCTCACTAAATGTATTTTGTCTGTAAAGTAGTTATTTTTAATGTTTATGTTAACATATAATGGGTTTGTTATTTTTAAAATAAATTACTGCCTATCTCTACCTAAAAAAATAATGAATATTGTAAATATTCTCAGTTTTAATTTCTAATGTGGTAAACATCAATAAATATAATCCATCTAAACAAAACCTCTTTAAGATCCTCATTAAGTTTTAAGCATATAAAGGAGTCCAAAGACTGGAACAGCGATCAACGAACAGAACTTGTAACACTCAAGGTTCATCTCCTGTTGCCCTATGGAGTAAAATTGTGTTTTACGTAGTAAGATTAAAGCTTTACAGAGAAATTACTACAAAGTGTGCTTGTGGAAAAGGTGTTGTTACGACAGTGTATAATTAATATTCTCCCATACAGCACTTTGTGCTCTGCCCCGCTAAATAGGCTAAAAGATACCTTCCTAGTTTGGAACTAATTTTTTGTTCCAGTTGTCTTTTCTTGGTTTTTCTCTCAAGAAGCTCCTTCTTCTTTTGTCTAAGTTCATTGTCTTTGTGCTCCAGGTGTTTGCTCGTTTCACGTAAGGCAATCAACCCTGATTCCACTGCTTGCAATTTTCTATTAATTTCCTATGAAATATTTAAAAATTGTTAACATATTTAAAAAAACTGTTCCAGTGAAAGTAACAGAAATCCAGTTAATGTTCTTTTCTAACATCGGATCACATTAACCAACCTTTAGCTGTTCTTCTAAGTGTCTTCTTTGCTCCAGGTCCACAGTGACTGTGAGAAACTGGGCTACTTTTAGAGATGTGTTACTAGAAATAACTTTGTTTGAATAAAAAGAAGTTTTCACCACATACTTTTCTTCTGCTGTATAAATTTGTTTTAATCGGGTTTCTTGTATTACCTAAAATATAAAAGGTAAAACAAGTATCAGTGCACATTTAATATTAATAAATGTTTTAAAGTACTAAATAATTAGAAATACAGACCAAGTGAATTTTGGAAGATCAAAATACACTAGATACACATTTTTATTTTTGAGACAGGGTCTTGCTCTGTCACCCAGGCTGGAATGCAGTGGCATGATCGCAGCTTATTCAAGCCTCAACCTCCCAGGCTCAAGTGATCCTCCCACTTCAGCCTCCCGAGTAGCTGGGACTACAGGCACCTGCCACCATGCCTGGCAAATTAAAAAAAAATTTTGCAGAGATGGGGGTTTTTCCATGCTTCCTATGGGAGCTTGTCTCTAATTCCTGCCTCTGAGATTCTCCCAGTCAGGCTTTCCAAAACGCCACAATTATAGGTGTGAGCCACTGTGTTCAGCAAATTTTTTTTAACCTATCCAACAAAATTTCAAAAAAGGTGGCTCAAACAACTGGCAAAGTCAGCTATACTTCTACGCTACAACTCTCCCAAGTAGTTTTGGACTTTGTTACATCTAAAGAAGAGATACCAGGAGCAAGAGATACCAGGAGAGAAGAGTGCCGAGTACATTGAACCATGTTATCTTGGGTAAGTCATTTACTCTCCCCTCCTCTCAGTTATACTGTTCAAAGATATATAATCTTATATTTAGTTCCTGTGTATTTGGGAAGAATAACCAAGTGAAACAAACATTTTTCGTAGATTTCAAAGCCTTTTCTTCTAAAAATTTTTTAGAACTTTTCTCTCAAGAATTTAAACATAGATTTCATAAACTAAAATATACTATAAATACCATAACCAGACCATTCTTTGATCTATTTTTATATATTTATAGAGTAGGCTGCTGCAATGCACAGCATTTTTAGATTAAAGATTTTAGATTTAGAGATTTGTTTCCAATCTCTAAAAACCTTTAGATACTATTATAATACTATTGTGGTTTGTTTCCTTCCAGACGTTTATAGTCTAAGTGAAGAGGTGAGACGTATTTAAGCACACTAGGTCAACAGGGTATAAATCTTAAATCCCGACTAACCTGAAATAAGGGGAAAAACTGGATGACTTTAGCCTATCCAAGTTTCCAAAAAATGAGTTTTAAACTGTGAAGGAAGGGCACTTCCTGCAAAAGTGACATCTCAAGAAGTTAGCAGACAATTTAACCAAAGGGAGACTCTTAGAAATTAATGAGAGAACAATTCCGTACATAGGATATACTGTTAGAGAACCTAAGATGTTAAGACTTAATAATAAAGCAAAACATACATAAAGAAAGCATATTTATTCTGAGGAAGAGATAAAGCCATTATTGCCATTAGCTAGCCATTACTGCCTCAAACAGAAGGACTGAGGACATAAAGGTAGTAAATTTCCTCAATAAAGGTTTATATCTTCTGAAAGATAGCTAAGATAATGTCAAGGGCTTTACCAGGTGTTTGAAATACTTTCTAATTTGGTTTTCCTGCATATACATGTCTGAAAAACATTTAATCATAAATTATTTATATGTAACACAGAACTGAGTTAGGCACTGGGACAATAAGGTATTTGATGTGTTTGAGAATTTAAAAAATACAGCATATAAAACCAAAGAGATTAAGATTAATGAAAACACCTGAAAAATAAATGGGGATAATTAATTTCACTTTTAATATAAATTATATGAATTCCAAAGCTATTTATGTAGTACAAACAGCAGTGCCAAAGCTCCCTAAGTGACTTAAACATAATGTTAACAGTAAAAGTACATGGAAACAACTCAATTTGAAGCAATGTTCAAAAAGGAAAAGAAATTTTCAAGCAAAGAAATTGCTCCTTTCTGCCCCAAAGTTAAGTTTAAAAGTCCTTATCAACTTTTCTATTGCCTTTCTGCATTAGTAAAGAAATCCCACTAACCTTACTTTCAGAGACAGCCCTGCCTACCCCTCCTCCACATGGAGAGTTCTACTTCTGGTTTTCGCAAATGATTACCATAATAAGGTATAATTCTAATCAAAGGCAGGCAACTTATTATAAGTAACTTGTTTTTGCAAAACGGGTTGATAATGAGCTCTCAATTTTCTACCTTCTGTTAATGAAGTATAGAGAGGTCCCAAATGAATCATCTTAGGAATATTTATATACTGGTTGTTAGAAATTTAAAACATATTTTCTAATAAATTCAATATTATAAGTAGCAGTTAGGTCTGTAATTAGTTACCAGATGCTTATAAGCAATATTAATACAGAAATTCGGTATTTATACTGGAAAAACCTGTTTCAGGAGAGATTTCTGTTTCTGCCTGTGATAAAAGTGCATATGGTTTGGAGTCACGGAGATTGCTTGCAAGAATAAGATTCCAAACAGCATTAGCAGAATACAGAAACTAGGAGTTTCTGTGGCTGTATGTACTAGCCAAAAAAATCCTATGATGAGTGGTCATTCATATGTGAGATAATCTTAAGTACAAGTTTTAAGTAAAGGACAGTTGACCAAAAACAGTTTTATACCCCAGCCTAACATTCTAAAGTATAATTTGTCTTAAAGATAATCTCACATATAATAATTTAAAAGACTAAACTATTATTAATACAATGTTTCAACATAGGCTTACCAAGCAAAGCAGAATCAGGTTAGGGTACCAGGTATTTCTTTTCAGGTTTTAACTTTACTGAATTACCTTAAATGTAATAAATATTTATTCTAGTTAATTCCACATCACTCCTCTCATAATGTATTAGTTAACAGTTACTGTTTTATGTTATATGGAAAATAACAAAATACAAAGACAGTTTCTCCGTGGTTGAAAACAACAGACTTATTTAAATTCTGACACATTTTGCTTGCCTTAGCTAAGTTTTAACAAAACTGCATTTTTGGTACATGATTCAGTACATGATTCACTACTTACCTGTTCAATTCTTTCTCTGGTCCTTTCAGTTCCTACAGGAACTTCATGAATATGATACTGACAGCAAAGGTAATTCATGACAGGATCAGGTGCATCAAATAACTCTCTCAAATATGAGAAAAATCCGTATTGTCTGAAAGGAAAAGTATTGATTAGATTTCCTTCTGAAAATATTGTTAAAAAAATCAGAGCTGATAAGCCATCAATAAATAGTAAGTAAAACATACATTATTTCAATGACACAGCAACATTTTTTTATTTTAAAATCACTTATGACTGACTCACTTGCCACAAAAGCTTAAGCTTTTTATGATTACAAACTACTCTTTTTAAATTTCATCTATTATGTTTCGAATGTTTAGTTATATTCTGAATTAAGATATTTACTTATAGTGCAATTTTTACATTTAGTCCTTCTGGAAATTATTTTTGTATTATAAGTGATAATTTATCATTTCATTTTTCCAATAACCAACTAGTATCTTTTTTTTTGTAAAAACTGTAAGAAATGGCATTAATAGTATCTTTTATTAAATAGTTCAATATTGTTCTGCAGATTTGAAACATCATACCATGTCACACTCACTGTATGCTAACTGTATCATAGTCCTTTGCCTAAATTTTTCCTTATATTCAACTTAAGTAGAGATCCTACAAAGAAATAATACAGCCTGTAAGAGCTTATTTATATGACAATAAATGTTAATTCAATATTTAAATAAATCTTAATATTTTCAAGACTTACTTAAGTTCATTCAAAGATCTTGAAGGTGCTCTGTCTGCATATGAACACTTGGGAGCAATAACAGCATTTACTCTTAATTTTTTATTGTCACGAACCTGAATATAGGGAAAAGAAAATATTTTAATTACCATATATTCTCTACTGAAATGATTTATAAAGTTAACATACTCCTACTGGCATTCATGGGATGGATAAAAAATTTCAACACTGCATATTAGATGTTACTTAGAATAAAGTTTTTTACTGTGATATTAAAAACAGTCCACTTCTTATAGAGATACATACTAAAATATCTTCAGGTGAAACAGAATATCTGGGAATTACTTCAAAATAATACAGAAGGGAGATAGTTATGCTTACTTCATTGGCAGATTATCTTGTATTGGACTAACTTTTCTCCTAACAGTGATTATAAACTCTGGCCGAAATTTTTAAAACAATTATTTTAAGGCACTGGAGATGGACAAAAGGAAGGAGTTGGAAGGGAGTTGACATCTGAAAAATAAGAATAGCACTAGTTGAGATTTGTGTTTATGTGGCTTGTGGCTTGGGGGCATTCTCCAATTTGGAGCATCAGAAGTGGGGACAGAATTCTGGTAGAAAGCTGCAGTCTTTCTGGCTAGAGAAATCATAGGATGGAAGGATGGAGTTTGGGGTGACTACAATTATTGTAAACTGAGAGGGTAAATTCTTGGAAGAAGGAAACTGCAAAGTGAGGAGCCTCAAAATCTGCATAAAACCACCATCTAAATCCTTGGCTGCCCCACAAACTATGAATGCATGGGAAATTTCCAGGGAAATGGAGGAAAGCAACAAGTGGAAGGCTAAAACAACCACCACCACCCACTGAATGGAGACTTTAGTTGCTGTCCATTGCTTGAGAGACAGAGTTTGGAGTTTAAGTTCAGCTAAGTTAACTGCCTTCTTCTAGTCTGTCTCTTTGGAAGAAGGCAACTGAATCCAGTCTCTACAGTATTACCCACAATTCCAGAATATAATAAAAAATTACTGGCTGGGTATGGTGGCTCATGCCTGTAATCCCAGCACTTTGGGAGGCCGAGGTGGGGAGATCACCTGAGGTCAGGAGATCGAGACCAGACTGGCCAACATGGCAAAACCCTGTCTCTACTGAAAATACAAAAAAATTAGCTGGGTGTGGTGGCGGGTGCCTGTAATCCCAGCTACTCGAGAGGCTGAGGCAGGAGAATCACTTGAACCCAGGAGGTGGAGGTTACAATGAGTCGAGATTGTGCCATTGCACTCCAGCCTGGGTGACAAGAGTGAAATTCCATCTCAAAAAAAAAAACGGTGGGGGGGGGGGGCCGGGCAGGCAGATCGTAACTGCTTTAACCACAACACACTAACCCACAAGCTGAACAAGTCATTCAACGTCCACTTCCACAAGCCAACTTCAGGTCTTTTCAAAATAAAGCATCATACTTAATGTATATATTACTTAATAATTTAACATGTAAAACCATGACACCATTTTTCATAGGTTTATATTTCTGTGTGTGTAATTGATGAATTTTTTGGCTTGTTTTGGAGACAGAGTTTCACTCTGTTGCCCAGGGTGAAATGCAGTGGCACGATTTCGGCTCACTGAAACCTCCATCTCCTGTGTTCAAGTGATTCTCATGCCTCAGCCTCCAAGTAGCTGGGATTACAGGTGCGTGCCACCACACCTTGCCAATTTTTGTATTTTTAGTAAAGATGGGGTTTCACCATGTTGGCCAGGCTGGTCTCGAACTCCAGGCCTCAAGTGATCCACCTCCCTAGGCCTCCCAAAGTGCTGAAATTACAGGCATGAGCCAATGTGCCCAGCCAAAAATTTTGCTTATTGTACTTTACCCTCATTTTCTCATAAGTCTTGTGTGTTTTTATTGCACATATTTGCACAACACAGTGATTTTTAAGAATGCCTATGTTGTCTTATAGCAGAACTTACTTTGCAATGGAGAAACAATAAGGCAAATAGGACTAAATGTAGATATTCGGTGGCTATGGGACATAGGATACAGAAGTTCCATGTATCACTCTTACGACTTTTCTGTTAGTTTGAAATAGCATCAAAATAAGTTAGTTATTAAGAAAAAAATAGAGTGGTGGTATAGATGAAACAATATTGGCCATTAGTCAATATATCATTGATGTTAGTATATGGGGTATATTAAGTTATTAAAATTTATTGTTTGAAATAAAACAATTGCATAGTGAGACAGTAATTTTCTCTTCAGTTCCTTTTCAGTATTTCAAATTATATCAAGGAGAGACGTTGCAGTATGATGTCAGCATATCCAACTCCTTATCTTTTTTTACATGTTACCTGCTTTCAGTAAGCAATGATAAAGAATTTACTAATGCTGTTTTTGTTGTCTTATTATGTATATTATATTATTATTTTTTTTTTTTGAGATGCAGTCTCGCTCTATCCCCCAGGCTGCAGTGTAGTGTACAATCTCAGTTCACGGCAGCCTCCACCTCCCAGGTTTAAGCAATTCTTTCCTGCCTCAGCCTCCCAAGTGGATGGGACTGCAGGTGCACACCCCACCTGGTTAATTTTTGTATTCTTTTGTATTTGTAGCAGAGATGGGGTTTTGCCATGTTGGCCAGGCTGGTCTCAAACTCCTGATCTCAAGTGATCCACCCACCTCGGCCATCCAAAGTGCTGGGATTAGAGGCATGAGCCACCGTACCTGGCCTATTATTTTTCTAACTTTGTAATAATGTATTTCCTTTTAGAAGATTTTGTTTGAGTAACAAAAAGTGAGGTGACTGAAAGAGAAACAGGAAATAATACCGTAGGTAGTACTCAAATTTGGCAAAAATTGTGATGGTTGCACATGATAGTATGCAGAAATGGCAAAAATTGTGAAGATGATTTGAAAGTTACTGAAGGATGGGAAATGGTACTCTAGTAGATATAATTACAGGAAAAGGTTATATAGAATAAATTTTAAAGCTTAAAATATACACACAAAAAGTCATAGATACAGAAGAAAGTTCTGGTTCTATCTGATGTGTAGTTATGGAAAGTTGTTACAACACAAGAAAAAAGAATACAGGTCAAATTATTAGGAATATATATATTGTATCATCAACATCTGGTTTAAATCCTCAGTGCAGAGGCAGAGTGAGTTTTTGACACAAGGAAAAGTACTCCGTACAGGGTAGGCTGGCCATTGCTAAATAGAAATCATTTAATTACACCTGACTGCATGCCCTTTACCACGTATCATGTCTTAAAGATATGTAACCTAAGCAAAGCAACTGAGCTCTGACATCAGATGGATGAATCACTGGTTAGGCTTAAATAGCTCTAACACACAAATTTTTAACTTTTTGGAGTCCATTTTATAATTTTATACATCCAACCTTTTTATCCAGTCACCTTTATGTTCATATACCTTGCCAACTCCCAAACCAGAAGTAGGGCAATATAAGAGCCAAAGCAAGTCAAGATTCTTTCCAAGTATTTGTGTACCAGAGAAACAGAGGACCACTTGAGCTGATTCAGAATCCCCTCCTCACTTAGACCAATTAACAAAGTTGTTTAAACAAGGCATACACAAAAAAATCTAAACCTAACCTTTATACGCCTTTTAAAGAAATAGAAGACATATGCAAAAGGAGTAAGAAGTCTTACAGACAATACGACATATAGCTAACCATATATTTAAGAGTATTATATATAGCTAACAATATTATACTACATGTTATGTAGGTATGTAACAATAGCTATAAGCACTGTTACAAGAACCTTTACATTTATTAACTGACTTAATCCTTAAAACCATCTTTTGAAGTAGATAATGCTACCCTCCATTTTATAGACAAGAAAACTGAGGCATAAAACACTTAGGCAACTTGCCCAAGTTAGAAGCAAAGCCAGATTTCAAATCCTGGCAGCCCAGCTACAAAGTATACATTCTTAACTACTAAGCCATATTGTTTTTCAGTGGCTTAGATTCTTGGACACTGGCTTTTCTCTAGCTATATATGGGGTTCTCATTCTTTTTAAAGAAGTTTTATTTGTATTAATAAGCAACATCATACTGATTTTCCTTTCAAAGGAAAACTGAGTTCATTCCAATACATTTTCAAAACAAGGATGTCCAAGGCCAAAGGTCCTTCATTATTTTTTTTTTCTTAAAACATGATAGAATTACTCTTTATATTAATTTCAAATGATAATTTCAAAATGTTACAAATAGAATATTATGGGCTGGTTTCCTTTAATAAAGTAAATAAATTGCCCCACAATGCCATAAATAGGAAATAAATTAACAAAATTGAGTGACTTTGCATGAGAGTGAACTGGTGATAAAATTAGCTATCACTTTTTGCTCTAGTCAAGTTAAAACTTCAAGCACTAAAAGATAAGTGATAAGTGAATCAAAGTGTTACATTAGTTAGTACTTGCCTCTTTGAGGAAAACCTCCATATCTTCTTGACTTTCAAATACAAAGGCTCTCAAGTCATTTGATGAAATATGATTTTCAATATATTTGGCATTTTTATTATCTTTCATATTGATCTAAACAAACAAAAGTATTTCATGAAACTCAAATGATTATTAAAACATGTTTATATTAAAATTGGATTTATCTAATTAGATTGTAATACTTGAGAAAAGGGAAGATAAGAACAACCTGGAATCAGTTATTTTAAAACATCTAATCCATTACCCAGAAACAACCAATACAGTACACAGTTAAACAAAAGCCAAGATTTGAACAGTACTTGATGCATATTTATTTTTATACTCTCTAAGAAATAACTTTAGTTCCTTTCTAGTCAACTCACCGAAAACATTTCAGTCTCAGATTGTGACTTGAGTGTAAACATTTCTTATCTTTCCCTAAACTTTTCATATTTTTCTTAATCTTCAAGAGAATTTCATATATGGAATAACTGATAGGTACCAAAACACAAAGAAGTGAATAAAACTTTAATAGAAAAAAACCCACTATGGCTTAATTGTAACTATTACTGCCTTCAAGAGAAATCTGAAGTTTGCTTCAGCAGAACATAATCTTATTGATCTATTTTACTTATTTAATTTTTTAAATTTTTTATATTTTGAGACGGAGTCTCTGTCACTGAGGCTGGAGTGCAATGGCATGATCTCAGCTCACTGCAACCTCTGCCTCCTGGGTTCAAGCAATTCTCACGCCTCAGCCTCCCAAGCAGCTGCGACTACAGGCATCTGTCATCATGCCCAGCTAATTTTTATATTTTTAGTACAGACAGGGTTTCATCACGTTGGCCAGGCTGGTCTCGAACTCCTGATGTCCAATGATCCACACACCAGGGCCTCCTAAAGTGCCAGGATTACAGGTGTGAGCCACTGTTCCCGACTATAGATCTATTTTAAAAACATTAACTGGGCCAAGCATGGTAGCACTGATAACCCCAACACTTTGGGAAGCCAAGACAGGAAGATAACGCTTGAAGCCAGAAGTTCGAGAGCAGCCCAGGAAACAAAGTGAGACCCTGTCACTACGAAAAACAAAAATAAATTAGCCAGGTGTGATGGTGCTACTCAGGGAGGCTGAGGTGGAAAGATTGCTTAAGCCCAGGAGTTTGAGGCTACAGTAAGGTATGATTGTGACACTGCACTCCATCCTGGGCGACAGAGTGAAACCGTCTCTAAAAAGTAAGATAAAGTAAAAATATGAATTAGACAATCCTGCATGTGAGGCTCAACGTTAGGGAAGATACTAAGATAGGTTAGGGAAAAAGCTACTTCAGGAAGTATATAATCTATCATTCATTGTACATGAATAAGTATGTTCAAAGCAGAGCATGATAAAACTCCCATTAACAGAAGTGTATAAATATAAAAAGTACTATCTATGCAATTTTAGAGGAGAGATTGATAATTTCCAAAACATGGGAATTGGCTTTCTTGAAAAAATGAAAGGAGAGGTATTTATGTACTATAATCTATTACAAAGCAAACTAGCTAAGAGCTAAGGCTCTGAAGTCAGACAGATGTCCTTTCAAATCATATGCTTGATCTTGCTCATATACTACTTAAATCTCAGAAAGCTTTCATTACTTTCATCTATAAGATAGAGTAAAACAGTTTATACCCCATAGAACTAAATGTGGATTAAGAGACAATATAATTAAAATAACAGCACAGTTCTTGTTACATAAATGTTGGCCAATATTCCTATTTTAAATTACAGAATATCAATCAGTATAGAAAAATGAGAAAACAGATACACACACGAAAAAGTTAAAACCACATGAAACCATCATCCAGGCATAAACACTATAAACACTGAGTATACTGTTTCACAATTTTTTGGGGATGGGGGAGATACTAAATTACTTTATTGAAAGAAATGATACAAACAAAAGAAAATGTATGTGGATATTTACTATAACTTATAGAAAAGGTAAAAGTAACCCCAAAATTACCACAGAAAGTCATCGTTTAAAAAATATATATATAGTTACATATAAGCCAGTCTAGGATTTAGCTCTCATGATCACATTCTCCCAGGGTGTTTTGTTTGTTTTGTTTCTGTTTTTGAGACAAGGTCTCACTCTGTGTTGCCCAGGCTGAGTGCAGTGGTGTTATCATGGCTCACTGCAGTCTCAACCTCCCAGGCTCAAGCAATCCTCTCACCTCCGCATCCTGAGTTGCTAGGACTACAGGTGCATGCCACCATGACCAGCTAATTAAAAATTTTTTTTTTGTAGAAACAGGATCTCACTACGTTGCCTAGGCTGGTATCAAACCCCTGGACTCAAGTGATCCTCCTGCCTCGGCCTCCCAAAGTGTTGGAATTATAGGCATGAGCCATCACTCCTGGCCCTAAGGTGTTTATATCAGGAATATTCTACCATGTCAGATTCCAAGGCTCCCAGCTTGTATAAACTGGTTTACATGTCCTTTCAATTCTTTGATGGACTTCACCTGCTCAATAGGTAATGAGTCTCAAGGAAGTCACACAAGTAGGGGTCATTTGGTCACTGGCCAGTTTCTGTGGTTCCAGTAGTGACTTATTTACACTTTTTTCCAAGTGAAACACACACTCTACTGCATTCACAGTTTGGAGGTTTCCCTAATATCCTTAGGGAAGATTTGTTTATTTCCTTATTTTTTTTTGTAAGATGGAATCTCATTCTGTTATCCAGGCTGGAGTGCAGTGGCGTGATCTCGGATCACTGCAACCTCCGCCTCCCAGTTCAAGCAATTCCCCTGCCTCAGCCTCCCAAGTAGCTGGGACTACAGGTGCATGCCACCATGCGCAGCTAATTTTTATATTTTAAGTAGAGATGAGGTTTCACCATGTTAGCCAGGCTGGTCTTGAACTCCTGACCTTAGGTAATCCGCCCACCTTGGCCTCCCAAAGTGTTGGATTACAGGTGTGAACCGTGATCACGCCTGCCCCTTAAGGAAGATTTAGACACCTTGTTGGCTCTGCAGGTTCCAGTTTCTTAGGATGTTCTCTCTCTTCATGACATCAGGGAAGAAAGTATTTGTCAAAGTTCTCCAAAGAAATTCACAGTCATATCACCACAATCAAAGTAGCAAGACAGAGACAGGGAGATACAGGAGATGCAGCACTCTGTGATGATCTGGTGGCTGATGGCAGCTTTGTTTTATGATTTTTTAAATGAAATTTTTCTGTACATCTTATTCCATAACCTATGTTATGATTCACTAAATTTATTTTTATATTAGTAAATGGAGACCAACAGCAACATTTTAAGGGCTCCGTAGTATTCCATTATAAGGATATAAAGTAATTTATTTAACCAATCAGTATCTTAATAAATTTTCTTTTTTTGCTCCATCATTCTGCTATCATAAACACTATTGTATAGAGCACATATCTAAATAAATCTTTGTACACTTCTCCAATTCTAGATTGGAATTGTTAGAAATAAATCATAGGCATAGATTGCTAAATGACCATTTATATGACTAAAATTTTAAGTTTGCATATTGCTCACTTGTATATGACGGAAGTGGCATTTCAATTAGACCTAGAAAGGTGAGTAAGCTGTGTGGAAGATATGAATGTAGGAAGTGGCAGGAAAGGTGAAAGGTTAGTCTAAAAAGGGTAAAAAAGCAGACTATATCTCCTTATCTCAAAGATTCCAATGTAATTTAAAACAGAAACATATGCCAGCTAGTAATCTGAGTTGGTGAAATATGCTGTTAGAAAATCAAATGACAAGAGGAGACAAATCTAACAAAGTTCTTTAGTATTATTTTGACACTGGTATTTTAGTAAAAACGTTAACAATTACACCTGCATTATAACTTTTATAAGGTCACATATTTTTTCTTATACTTCCATTCAATCCTTACCAGACTAATCAAAATAATGTCTGCATCTAAAACAGAAATTCTCTTCTTGATCTAGCAAAAATAATCTAATAACACATACCTAATAAGAGAATGTTATAAATATTAATTTTGCTAATCTAAGATAACAAAAATTGAAAACTATATAAAATAATTTTCAATAAAGAATAACACAGACGTGAGTTACAGAGAATAGAATTTTCATGAATCCTGCAAGGATCTATTCTTTTCTAAAGAAAAAAAAAACTAGCAAAAATAATCCTGATGTAATTTTAGGGTAAGTTTTAAGTTTGCTCTGTCTAAGGTATCATTACCAAAAATGTTAATTTTTTACTCTTTCATCCTTTTATGCAGCCAAACTTACTATTTTAAATAGTTTAGATGGCAATCATTCTAGTAAATCCATGGCCACACTTGACTAGATGATTTATTGAATACCGCTTCACCTATTCTTGATGACCTGCAATCAGTAAAAGCTATCAAATATTTTATGATGTCAATAAAATAATGTTTTCATTTTCAAAATCCTCAGAATGCCCTTTCTTTGTAGCAGGCGATTTTCTTGCCTATCCTCTTAAATTTGTTCCTTTAATCAACATATTTACAGCAGTTTTCTACCTCTTTGGCAGGTTTTAATCGAATGCCTGCTGTAATCTAATAACAAGTGCCAAAAGAAACCAGCTAACCAAACTAATTTTCTACATGATTCTAAGTCAGTAAGGTGCCAGTTTTATACCTCTTTCTAGGAAAAAAGCACAGGTTTTATGACAGTTATTACCCTCATTGATCAGGGGACCTTTAAAAAGCCCATGCCAGATTCAGCAGCATGCCAGATCCCACAAGTCTGATAATGTAAAACCAGGGTATTATTGGGACTAAAAAGTCTTAAAACAAAAATCTATAATGATTACAATAATAAAACAAATACTACCAACATGAACAGTTTCTTACCGTGAGCATTATGGGTTCACAGACTCTTTGTTTAAATTTGTCTCTGTTATTTCTTAGCCATAAAACGGCATCATATGTGTCACGAAATCTCTGTCTTAACTTATCTTCCTTCTGATTCATAAGATTGTCAAAACGTATGATATGATCGTCCACACCTAAAATTGGAAAACAAAACAAAGTCTTATTTCTCTGAAAATTTTAAATAGTGAAATAAATAATAATACAAAAAAAATACCCTAGATCTAAAGGTTACAAACACTACTCAGCAAGTACTCCCCATAGTGGAAAAGACGTGACCTAAACAAATCATTCTAAAATGTCCAAAAACCTGGGGAAAATATGATCCTGAAACTATCAAATATAAAAAACAGGTAACCTAGCAAAAAAAGAAAAAAAAACCCATAAGAAAAACACTAGATTTCCTATCAGAAGACAAATGGCAATAGGCCCTCAAAATTCTGGGAGAAAAATTAGTATTTTCATCCTAGAATTGCATATACAACAAAACTAAAAAAGTAGGGGATGATGAAATAAGGATATTTTCAAGGGTGCAAAGACTCTGAAATTAATTCCCAAATATCTCTTCTTGAGGTTACCTGAAAATGTACTCCAACAAAATAAGGGCATGAGGTTAAGAAAATGAGACATGGAATTCGGGAATAGTTTATAACACAGAAAAGGCATGAGAGAAATTACAAATGATAACCATGCAGGCCTCAAGAAGAACCAATTTAGATGGAAGGAGAAGGACAGAAGGCTATGGAATTCAAGAGAATGCCTGATAAGACAGCTTTTTTTTCCTCTTCAGTTTAAGGAAATGCTAAAGCAAATTTTTAAAAAATTAAAAGCCTTTTAAAAGCTATCAATGAAGGGAAATTTAATTATAATTCACTACTTGGTTCAGCTATAAGCTAGTTTAATAAACAATACTTAGTATTTCTAAACTTCTAGAATTAACCCATAAATAGAGCACATAAAACGCAAACACCAAATGTCTTCAGCCTTGAAAATATAAAAACCAGAGTATAAGTAAGAGAATTTAGAATGTGAGAAGGGAGGAAAGTAACAAGCTAGGATGGGAGGAGTACTAGTATTTAGAGCTTACTAAGTGTAGATTCAAGCAATACTGACGATTGTTAAATGACCAAAAAAAGATATGTATATTATTTATAATAATAAAAATCAGTATTAATAATCTTATTTGAAGAATTATAATAGGGAGGTCTTATAAGGTAAAATCTACATCTAGAGTAAATACAAAAAGATAATGTCTAAAGTTGATTAATCAAGCAATAGTGAAATAAGAATATGATACATATGAAGGACTGCTAGAAAAATATCTGCTAAAAGAGTAAAAAGTGCTTATTCTTGATTGGCTCTGGAGGTAAAAAAAAAGGGGTTGTGCCACCCTTCTAGTTTTTTTTTTTTTTTTTGCCATACACATCTAGTACTTTGATAAACATATAATTTTTTTTCTGATCTTAGTCATATACAGTGAGCAGACAGAATATAAAATCCCTATTCAAATAATACTACAGATCTATTCACACGGTCTACAAAAAAGAAAACCAAAGCTGAAATTGGACAGGTTTCAAGGAACTACGCTAACAGAAGGTTATGAAGGTTAGAATAAAGAGCTTAAATTTGATACGAGTAATAGTGAGTGACTTTGTAAAGAAACTGTTTCTTAAACATATATAAAATGTATAGCATTTATAGAGAATTAAATCAACTGCTATAATCTGACAGAAGACAGTGATCAGTTATCATGGCAAATTACAATACACAATAGATGTAGGTAATTAGGGTATGAAGTTGGAAGAACTGAGTTAAGCCTCCTCAACAAGGCAACTCGAACATTGTATAGAAATAATTACCATGGGACGAAAGCAGCCTATCAACAGAAATATATCTCCATTTTATAAACATTTCATTCTAACTTTATGAAAACTTACTCTTTTTCTCCTTCTCTAGAGTTTCCCTCTCTCTTCGCTTATCAATTATCTCGCCTTCACATAATGCCTTTTCATCCTGAATCCGTCTCAGATCATTTGTAATGGCATCAATCTGGGGCTGAAGATTCTCGCAGTTTTCTGTGGTCTTGAGTTCATTTTGTAAATCCTCTATCATTTTGCGGGTATTACTTATTCTCCTCTGTCGGTCATGCTCTTCACTTTGCTTTACTGTTAAAGCCTGCTGAAGTTCTTCAATCTAATAAAACAAAAGCAGGTTAGTACTTGAGATTGTTTTTCTGCTGATAAGACTTTCATAGTAATATAGTTTTTAAAATGCAAACAATCTAACATAGGTGTTTTCCTCACTAAAAGGTGTCCTGTGAGAATTAGACTAGCACGTTACCAGTTCTACCAGACTACCTGTATCCTTGTTTCACACATTCACTAATGTATCTCAAATACTTTAAGTGGTGCTCAGTATATAATTAGCACTCATTAAATATTTCCTGAATAAACAAAATACTTAAAAAGCTAAACAGATTTCTAAGTATTTATAGGAAGTAAGGCCAAAATTAAAACAGTCATGTGGCATATGTGATACAGTTTCCATAAATAATAAAGATTACAAGTCACCCTATTACAGGTTGAATATCCTTAATCCAAAAATCATAAATCCAAAGTTCTCCAAAATCTGAAATTTTTTTAGTGCTGACATGACACAAGTTACCCAGAACACATTATTTTTTCATTATATTAGTTGTATGTCACTTTGTACTGTTAAGTATTTATGTTTAAGTATTTTAAAATGATTATTTATGAGTAGCATATAAATTCAGAGTCAGGAATGATGGTGATGTCGTCAACCACAGATCACCCACATGGGTGGCTGAGATATTGACACCTTTATTTCCTGATAGTTCAACATACACAAACTTTGGTTCATACGCAAAATTATTGAAAACATCATTTAAAATTACCTTCAGACTATGTGTATAAGGTGTATATGAAACATAAATGAATTCTGTGTTTAGACTTGGGTCGTATTCTCAAGATATCTCATTATGTATATGCAAACATTCCAAACTCTGAAAATATCTAAAATCCAAACACTTCTGGTCCCAAGTATTTTGAATAAGAGATACTCAACCTGTAATTTGAAACAGAAATAAACTATTTTCTTCCAGTGGAAATATTTTCTACCAATACTTCAGATTAATATTGTGAGATTTTAATTATCAATCTATATGCTTAGATTTCTTGACTTATATTCAAGGTAAATTATGTTTTTAAAACCGGCTAGGTAAGTTGCCACTTGATGTCAGTGAAATTTTTATCAAAACCACGGTCTACCTAAGACGGAGTTAATATTTTCTTTAAGACACACACATATAAACAATATACACTTATACATCCAATTTATTTTTTACAATTAGAGTTTTGTATTAAAATAGGTAAATTTAACACATCACATAATCTGTGTATTAGCTGGCTTTATTTTCAAGTCAGATTTACTCCCTCTCCTTCTTCATTATAAAAGTTATAATGTATTCATTATGGAAAATACAGAGACTTATAACTAATAAAAATAACTTGTAATCTTAATGTCCTTAAACTTTTACTTTTTTTTTTTTTGAGACAGAGTCTCACTTTATAGCCCAGGTTGGAGTGCAGTGGTGCGATTTTGGTTCACTGCAAGCTGGGTTCAAATGATTCTTGTGCCTCAGCCTCCTGAGCAGCTGGGACCACAGGCATATACTAACATGCCCGGCTAATTTTTGTGTTTTCAGTAGAGCTGGGTTTTCACCATGTTGGCCAGGCTGGTCTCAAACTCCTGGCCTCAAGTGATCTGCCTGCCTCAGTAAACTATTACATTTTAATGCCTACCTCTATCTCCTGTAGAATATACATTCTTTTTACTAAATGGCATCACTAAAAATACATTGAGAGCAGTTTCTCATTTTCCCTGATGTCCTGACAAAATGGGATTTTAACATCTTGTGCATCATGTCCCGTGATATGGATATACCACATTTTATCCCATCTTCTGTTGAAATGTGGGTACTGATTTTTTCTTTCTAAAAATTCAGCTCTGGCAGTAACAAAATGCACATATCCCCAAATCTTCTCTACTATAACCAAACATATAGAAGCAAGAGAAAATATATCTGAAAAAATTAAGATACGTGTCTGTCACTAAACATTAACAACGTTCAACGGGCCTAAAAGAAAGTAGATAATAGGAAGCCCAAGGGATTCAGGAAAATAAATGGGCATATCACAGATGACAATATAGAATTAAGAATCGCTAAACACATGAGGATGTCCAAGTTCATGAAAAAGGGACGAGAAATTTAACAAACAGAACCTTTGCAAACCCAGCAAAATAGGGACCACCAAACTACTGAAAATCACTGGCCTACCATATAAAGTTCTATTAAGAGAAGGTCTTTGTCTGATACTGACCTGAAAAACTGAAAAGCAGCCCTATGATCCCTTACCTTTCAGTTAAGTCTTCTGAACACTAACTCATTTGTCACCTTCATCCAAGAAACTACCATAACTAATCCCGTTAGTCCTACCATGACTAATACCCATGTTTAGCTCAGGTACAGTAGGTCTAAACCTCTTAGATCACCCACCGTCACTAGGATACTGTCCCCATACTGCTCTATATCTGCAATTTGTCTGAATGTTCCCTCTTCTTGTTCTAGTGGAAACTTGGCTATTTCTGGAAGACACTTGTTCTCCCTAGATTCCTCTCAAGCAGTGACCTTTTCCTGCCATAAACCATTATTTCAGGACACAGAGGTGGGGAGGGTGTCCTCATTAATCCCCACTGTACTCCTTCCTCCTTTAATTGAGCCCCACTTTGGTTCCTCTAAAGACCATGGGATCAGACTTTGTCACCTATTACCCTTGTTGCTATGTTAACCAGCTCCCTGAAAATCCTCCCCAGCCTCATCCATTCAGGGATGACTTTGGCATCTGATTCATTGTCTTCCTCTCTCCATCATGTGACTTCAACAGATATATGGAAAATCAATCTAACTCTTTGGCCTCTGTGTTCCCTTACTTCTTCAACTTCAATGATGTTTTCCTTAACCCTTCCTCAGCCATCTGCCTACTGAACAGAAAAAGGGGGCTGAGGAGGGTTATGTTCTAGATCACAAAGCTCCCCAAATCATACCACTTCTGAAAAACGTTATTTCTATAATTCTATTCTTTGGTCACCATTTCCTTTTCTTCCATTTTACTTATTCTGGTATTCCTACTCTAACTATCCTTTGACCCCACCAGGCTGCGCAATCTACTAACCCCACTACCTTTTCACAATCCCTTCATTTCTTTCCTTAATCAGCTGGGATTCAACAATGCAGCACTATAACCACTCCCTTGTGAAGATCCTTTGACCTTCCTGCTTATGTCACACTGGCCAGGAAAAAGCCCAGTTCTAATTAAACCTATCTACATACCTTCTAACTATCCATATCTAAGCAACTGAACTAATGAAAGAAACCCTCAAAAACTGGTCTTACTTTAAATCTATGGCCACAGAACTTAAACAGGCACTCAAAACTACAACATAAACCTATAACACTTTTTCAATAAACTTGTGCTTTCTGAGACAAGTTCATACCTTTTGCTCCTTCTTCAATCCTTTATTGCTGCCTTCCCTCTACTTACTCAGCTATTAATGACCTTGCTTCATATTCCATTAATAGAAATTATAATTAGAATACTCCCTCCTCTTGCTCTTAAATTTATCACTTTACCTACATCCTTACTCACTCTGCTTTACCTTGTACAATGTAAGGGGAGTCCCAGTAGCCACCTAAATCTCACTCCTCTGAGGCTACTCCAGAGCAATGTTTCTCAAATTACACCATAAGATGTAATTTCTCATGAAGGACAATTAAAAACAAAAATTTCAAGCCATCACAAGTCAACTTTTATTAATTACAATTAAATTACCCAAATTCTGGAAAACAGGTTGGCAATTCTTTAAAAAGCTGAATGCACACCTATGATATTCTACCTAGGAAATTATCCAAGAGAAATAAAAGCATATGTCCATATAAAAAGTGGTAGAAGAATACTTATGGCAGCTCTACTGGTAGTAGCCCAAAACTAGAAACAATCTAAATGTCTAATACCAAATTAGTGAATAAACAAATTGTGTGATCTCAAGAAAAATGAAAAGAAAAATATAATAAACTGAATGAAAATAAAAATATATCAAAATTTTTGGGGCACAGCTAATGCAGTAATGACAGGAAAATGTATAACACTAAGTGCATACATAAGAAGAAAAGTATGTAATGAATAATCTATGCTTCCACTTCAAGAATCTATTAAAAAAAAATGAGCAAATCTACATCAAGTAGAAGAAGGAGAATAATAAAGAAAAGAATGGACATCAAAGAAACTGGAAACAGAGAAAAATCAATAAAACAAGCTGCTGCCTCTTTGAAAAAAGTCAATAAAATCAGCAAACCTTTGGTAAGATTAACTAAAGAAAAGGAGGGGAAGGATAAAAATTGCCAGTATCAGGAATGAAATAGGGGTATCACTACAGATTTATACATATCAAAGGATAAGAGCATTTATACATACATGAATTTGACAACTTAGACAAGAGGACCAATTCCTCAAGAAACACAACTATCACAATTCACCTAATATGAAACAGATATTTGACTAGTCCTATAGCTATTAATGAAGTTGAAAACATAATTTTAAAACTCCCTCCAAAAAGAAATCTCTAAGCCCAGAGAATTTCACTTGAGAATTACACAAAATTTTCAAAGTATATAAACACCAATTCTACACAATCTCTTTCAGAAAGCAGAAGAGGAAGGATCACTTCCCCAATTCATTTTATGAAGCTAGTTATTCTAATACTAAAAGCAGGCAGAGAATACAAAAAGAAGACTATACAACAGTATCACTCATCAACACAGACACAAAAATCCTTTAACACAGAATTCAGCAATATGTAAAAAGAATTATGCACTTATACACCACAACCAAGTGGGGTTTATTTTAGGGATGCAAAACTGATTTGGTAGTCTAAAATTAGTCAATATAATCCATCACTTATTAACAACCATCAATAGATACAGAAAATCATTTGACAAAATTGAATATGTACTCATCATAAAAATTCTCAGAAACACAGGAATATGTATAAAAATTTTCTGTTACTGCAAATCAACAGGAAAAAAAAATTTTCTGAATCTGACAGAACATATATATATATATTTTTAAAACCTGCTGCTATTATTACATACTGAATAATGAAAAACTGAATGCTTTCCTCCCAAGATCAGGAATAACATGAGGATTTCAGTGTTCACCACTCTTATTCAACAGAGTGCTAAAGTTCTAGCCAATGCAATAAGGCAAGAAAACTAAATGCATACAAATCAGAAAGGAAGAAATAAAGCTGTCCCTATTTGTAGCTGACATGACTGCCTATGTACAAAGTCCCAAAATATTTACCAAAGAAGAAAAAACCAAAACTAAGTCAGAGGTATAAATCTAACAAAACACACAAAGGACTTGTTGGTAAAACTACATAATGCTGATGAAAGAAATAAAAAGTCTAAATAAATAGAGACATACCATGTTCATAGATAGAAGACTCAACATAGTAAAGATTTCAATTCTTCCCAAATGTTTAATGGAATTCCTATTAAAATCCCAGCAACATTTTTCTGTAGATATAGAGAAGATTTTGATGTCATCAGGAATGGTGAAGTAAGGAACTCCAGAAATCTCCTCCATGAAAGCAATGAGAGGACACTGACAAAAATTGTCAAAATTAACTCTTTCAAAACTCTGGAATTTAACCAAATGCTTGTAACAATGTGGGAAGCTCTTATTAAAAAACAAAATGGCTGAATCTCAGTAAAAATAGCAAGCTCTGTAGAATTCTGAACTTGCTTCATTCCTAAACCCCTTGTTCCATTCATGCGGTATTCTTGAAAAGCAATAGCCAACAATCATAGTGAAAATCTGCAGTCTAGCAGCCACTGGAGAGATAGGAAGAGGTTTGGAGCTCTTTTATAATGGCAAAAAAATGCAATTACATTTGCACCAACCTGGCAAAAAAAATGCAATTACTTTTGCAACAACCTAATAAATCCTTATTCTCAGAGAAATGTCATTATCTGATCTATCTGGCAGTTTCCTGGGAAAACTTACTTGTATAAGGCTTGTCTGTATTTGACCTGATTCATAGCTCACCACTGCAAAACAGCCTTTTCCTTGGATGCATTTGTCAAAAACAATCAGAAGCAACTGTTTAATATCACAGCTGCCTGAAGCAGATTAATAGTTACAGCAAACAATAAGCTAACCAAAAATCTTAAAAGAAAAAGCTGGGGAATAAGCTTCTCCCCAAACCATATGAGGTTTTAGAAGCTCCAGTGATTCTAGAAAGTCATGTGCATTAGTAGGACTGTGTGCATGCCCATGGCTGTGTACATGCTCCAGAAAGACCTAAGAAGACCCTAGGTTCTCACCTCTGTTTCACTTTGATATGTGCAAATAGGAAGTGAAGATTGAGACAGAGTTAACCAAAGTTTTCAACAATCTTAGGAGCATTTATTCAAGAAAAATGACTGACTCAGTAAAGTGTGAACACTGCCCGGCTGAATGTTGAAGGCATGACCCAACATACATACAGAGATCCTCAACAAAGACTGGGAAACATATGGGTTTCAAGCATTTAAGGAAATATATATTCAGTCACTAACCACTAAACTAACCTAGCAGTGACTTTGGTAGCCACGTATGACCAAGGATACAGACCTTACAGAACTAGGAAAGTCACTAAGCAAATAAACACCAACAACATATTCAATGAAACAGCAACAACATCAAGCCCTGGAGAGGGGAACAGGATTGACTTCCAGAGTTGCTGGAGTATGTAACTTAAATAGTTCAGTTTCAACACAAACACACTGAAAGAAATGAGAAAGTATGGCCCATACTCAGGAAAAGAGCAGTCAATAGAAAAAGTCCCTGAGTAGTACAGAAATGGACTTAGAAGACAAAGGGGCTTTAACCTTTTTCCCATTTGCCCTGAGAATATCTGCTGGCGGTGCTTGCGGCTGCAGCATTTACCTCAAGATAACTTTGACACAAAATATCTTGCTTTTATTATTTTCACATTGTTCTAGTATATTGACTTTGGAAACAAAAGACATCAATCATTCTATTTATAGCATTTGGTTTTTAGTAATATAGCATTCCTATGCATGATGTTAACATCATTCTAGAATAGTTGTTGGCCCAAGGTTCATTTGATGAATCCAATTTTTCCAAAATAGATGATTCTAATGATTCAGAAAATTCTGATGTTCTGTTGAAAAATAACTCCAAGAACAGTTTTTACATTTTATTTTCACATTGAAAACTGGTCAGATTTGCTTAAGCCTCAAAGAGTGTGTTTATGTAAAATTAAATGAGTGCTGGCAGTGAGCTGCACGCACTTTTTTTCTAAACAGGAAAAGCATTAAAACAGCTATTTTAAATATGTTCAATAAACTAAAAGAAACCATGTCAAAAAAACTAAAGGAAAGGAAGAGAACAATGTCTCACTGAATACAAAATATCAATAGAAGCATAGAAATTACAAAAAAGAGCCAACTAGAAAAATCTAGAGTTGAAAAATGCAGAACTAAAATAAAAGATCAGAGACTCTTAACAGCAAATCCAAACAGGCAGAAGAAAGAGAAAGTGAACTTGAAGATAGGTTGATTGAGATTGTCCAGCATGAGGAATAGAAAGAAAAAAGAATCAAGAAAAATAAACAGATGGCTAGGTGTGGTGGCTTATGCCTGTAATCCCAGCACTTTGGGAGGCTGAGGTGGGTGGATCACCTGAGGTCAGGAGTTCCAGATCAGCCTTGCCAACATGGTGAAACCCCATCTCTACTACAAATAGAAAAAATTAGCTGGGTATGGTGGTGGGCACCTGTAATCCCAGCTATTCAAGAGGCTGAAGCAGGAGAATTGCTTGAACCCAGGAGGCGGAGATTGCAGTAAGCCTGGCCAACATGGTGAAACGCCAACTCTACAAAAATACAAAAAATTAGCCAGGAGGGGTGGTGGGTGCCTGTAATCCCAGCTACTTGGAAGCCTGAGGCAGGAGAATCACTTGAACCCAAGAGGCAGAGGCTGCAGCGAGCCAAGATCACATCACTGCACCCCAGCCTGGGCAACAAGAATGAAACTCCATCTCAGAAAAAAAAAACAACAACAGTCTTTGAGATCTGTGGGATACCATCAAGCATATCAAAATATGTAAGTCTCAAGAAAGAAAAGAAACAGGCAGAAAGAATATATGAAGAAATACTGACAAAAGACTTCCTAACTTTGATGAAAAACATTAATCTGCACATATAAGAAGCTCAATGAATTCCAAACAGGATAAACTCAAGGAGATTTTCATCTAGAAATATTATTAGCTATTGAAAACCAAAGGCAAAGAGAAAACTTTAAAAGCAAGAAAAGTGATTCATTATGTACCAGGATCCTCAATAAGATTAACAACTGACTCCTCAACAGAAACATGGAGGCCAGAGGGCAGATGAACGACATATTCAAAGTGCTGGAAAAAAAAAAACAAAACCCACAAACAATTCTATATACGGCAAAACTATCCATCAAAACCAAACAAAAACTTAAGGTATTCTTAGACTAAAAAAAAAAAAATTTTGTCACTAGCAGACCTCCCCTACAAGAAATACTAAAAGGCATCTTTAAGGCTGAAATGAAGGGACCCTAGACAGTAGTCTGAAACTACACAAAGAAATCAGGAACCAGTAAAGGTAATTGTATAAGTAAATGTAAAATATAACAAATGTATTTTGTTGTTTATAACTCTTTTTTCTTCCTATCCAATATAAAAAAACTGTTGTGATATAAATATATATATTTAGTCTTTGTCCTAGGTTCCTGGCACAGAGTTCAAAACCATTGGAGTTTTCTGAGTGACAAGAATGTCTTTTATTATTTATAACGATCCCTTTTCTACAGTATCTGGTTTTATGTTAATGAAGACAAAAAGTAATGATCCAACTATCTACTGTTTATAAGGGACAGTTTTTAGATTCCAAGACACAAATAAGCTGAAAGTAAAAGGATGGAACTTTATATAGTCAAAGGAGAACTCTTTATTTCTCCTTCCCTAGCAAGCCAGAGGGAGTATGATGCAAGAGCAACACAATCAAACAAACCAACTAAACATATTACTAAATGTAAACACAGGCTGATTATCCTTTATCTAAAATGCTTGGGACAAGAAGTGTTTTGGATTTCAAATTTTTAAGACTTTTGAATATCTCCATTATACTTACAGGTTCAGCTTCCCTAATCCAGAAATCCAAAATGCTCTAATGCGCATTTCCTTTGAGCATTATGTCAACACACAAAACAGTTCTGGGTTTTGGAACATTTTAGATTAGAGAAACTCAAATTAGAGATACTCAACATGTAAATATGACAGTTAAAAAAAACCAAACATTTTAAGTAACCACAAGTCAAATTTCTGATGATACTGACATGGGAGTAAAGGAAGAGAAAATAGAAGCTTGCTAGTATTTTTTCTTTCTTCCTATTTTTTTTTTTCTTAATGAAGTGGGAGAATAAAGATACTGATAAACTCTTTTATGAGAAATGTGTCACTTAAAATTTTAAGATAATCACTAGAATAGGACTAAATATAACTTTCAACCTATAGATTAAAAAACAGAATGAGAAAACCTTGGTTAACAGCAACAGAAAATAGAGGAGGAATTAAGTAAAAAGTATAATACTAGAAAACATAACAGTAAATGTGAACTGCTTAAACTTCATCTGTTTAAACTCCTTTATTTCACATTGAATTGAAAAAAAAATTTAAACAAAAACATGGTACAGAAATAAAAACAAAATAAGAAAGGTTTAAAATCTAGGAAGGAAAAACTGATATAATTACAAGGAAAAATAGACAAATCTATATGCATAGAAGGAGATATTGACATCTTAAAAATAACTAAATCAGGCCAGGTGCTGTGGCTCACACTTGTAATTCTAGCACTTTGGGAGGCCAAGGCAGGTCAATCACTTGAGGTCAGGTATTTGAGACCAGCCTGGCCAACATGGTGAAACCCAGTCTCTATTAAAAATACAAAAACTAGCCAGACCTGGTGATGCACACCTGTGGTCCCAGCTACTTGGGAGGCTGAGGCAGGAGAATCGCTTCAACCCGGGAGGCAGAAGTGGCAGTGCGCTGAGACTGCGCCACTGCACTCCAGCCTGGGAGAGAGAGCAAGACTCCATCTTAAAACAGTAACAACAACAAAAACTAAATCAAGTAGGTTAACAAAAAAGTAGAACATTTTAGTAATTACATATAATAATAGTAAGCATGTTCTAACATATGTACGTATGTGTGTGTATATATATATCTCCATACTTGAAGACAGAATGTACTTTGTTTTCAAATACATGAAGAATAGGTACAAAAATCAAATATAAAATAAAAGGAAAAAAGTCTCAAAAAATTCTTTATAAAAGTCATAAGGCCACATTTATTGATTATAAAGCAGTGTAAGCAGAACCTAACATTTTTTCAAAAGCCTAAAAAATTCCCCATCCACAGAAATTGAAACAATAACTGCTAGGTAACCTCAAATGAATGAAAACATTTAAATGTGAATTATATCTTAAACTGAAAAAAAAAGCCTACTTAACACATATGAAATATAGCCAAAAGATACCCAGAAAAAAATTTATATCCTATGATGCATTTATTAAAAATTAGGAAAGGTTAAAAACAAAAGAAACACACTTTTTACAATTCAAGAATGCTAAAAAAAATCCTCAAAGCAGAAAAAAATGAATTAAAGTTAAAGAAGAAATTAAATAGCCAACAAAAA
The DNA here is from genome assembly GCA_963573385.1 of Cacajao melanocephalus. Lineage (NCBI taxonomy): Eukaryota > Metazoa > Chordata > Mammalia > Primates > Pitheciidae > Cacajao > Cacajao melanocephalus. Next base: position 63,920 of record CAUYLG010029116.1, read on the forward strand.
ATAAAGTTGATTTAAAAAAAGATTAGTTGAAAAGACTTATAAAAGTGACAAGCCCTGGCAGATATGATAAGGGGAAAAAATGGATACACAAATATCAGTGATAGGAAGAGAAGAAATATAAATGACAGAAACTGATCCAACAAGTATTAAATTACTTATCAGGCCTGCATAAGCCTGAAAACAAAACCAGTTAAGAATAGAACAAAAAATACAATTATACATCAATCTCACACAGTTCAAAAAATCCTAAATACAAAATTTTCTAGCTGAATACAGCAATATGTTAAAACATTAAGTAAAATTTATGACAAGAATGCAAGGGAAGTTCAACATGAGGCAATCTACCAACTTTGTATTCGTGTCTGGGGATATAGTATGAGTCTTTTTCTGCCTAACCTTAATAAAATAATAGAAATGGAGTAAAAAGGGTACCATCTCATGAGGACAAAAGACAGAGAAAAAAGATCAGTAAATGGAAAGTTTAATAAATACTTTGAAGATGAAAAAACAACTAGTTCAGCAGTTTATTATAGGAACCATAGTATAAAGAATGAGTGAAAAAGAAAGGGATGTGAAAAACTGATTATTCCCTCTAAAAAATAAAAACAAATAAAAAACACAGAGATTCTTAGGACTAGGAAATGCCAAGTACAAACGACATCACATAGAATGCAATTATTCCTACCCTCTTTCTTATCCCAATCCCCTCTTACCCCAACACACACAACCCTAAGCACATAACACTGACAACCAAGCTTCTTCTGTGAACATTCGTGGTTAATTCTTTGGAGAAATTAAATGAGATGCCTGGGACTTAAAATAAAGGGATACAAAAAGGGGTGAGGCAAAAAACTAGGAGATTAACATAATGCTTCAACCACTAGAAATGCATGAAGTTACATGCCTACCTCCAAGGCACGTAATTTCAAAATTTAGTCTCAGAAGGGTCCTGGAGAATAGAAACACACATATATTTGGGCATAGCAAAAAAAAAAAAAAAACCCACTTTCTAACCTAATCATCCTAACATAATTTTGCCATCAGACCCCACTTATGCACAAATAATTTGTAATCAGCCTTTTAATGCCTTACTCTTAACCATAAAGAAACAACCAAAGATGCCCAGATAAACAAGGAAAAACTCTAGGAAGAAAGCAAGAAACCAAAATAAGAAAAGAAACAAAAATCTGCTAAGAAAAAAAAGATATTACAGAGGAAAAAAAAACTTTAAAAACGTTTACTTTATATTCTCAGATTAAGAAGCTGCATACATCAAAAACAGGATATTACAAATTAAAAGATTTTTCCTTAGCAATAAATTACCTGCAGTAAGCTAAGTTTCACAACATTACCTGATTTCATTTCTAGAAATTGGAGCTATAAACCAAGATTACATCAAAACAGATTAAAACTCAACAATAAAAATATAATAAAGATGAAAAGTTCCAGTCAGGGGCAATGGCTCATGCGTGTAATTCCAGCACTTTGGGAAGCCCAGGCAGGTAGATAGCTTGAGCTCAGGAGTTCAAGGCAAGGCTGTGCAACACAGCAAAAACCCATCTCCACAAAAATTCAAAAAAGCTGGGTATGGTGGCATGCACCTGTGGTCCCAGCTACTCAGAAGGCTGAGGTGGGAGGAGCCTAAGGTGGAGGCTGCAGTGAGCCAAGATCACACCACTGTACTCCAACCTGGGTTAACAGAATAAGACCCTGTGTCAGAAAAAAATAAAGAAAAGCTCCATAGTTTAAGTATACTTTGTCTCATTAATTTCAATCATGCATAAAGGTATGCATTCTCTATATAAATGTCATCACTCATTTTTCAAAATGAAAGATTTCTGTGCTTTAAAAAAATAAGAATAAATCTCTTAGAGTTTAATTTTTGCTAATAAGGTAACTAAATCCATCATTATCCTATTAAAAAACTATAGTAATTCAGCTATGAAGTTAAGGCATAGCTATTAGTCTACTAGTGGTTTTTGGAAATTTTTCCCAATTGTCTTCTGACCAACTACTATACTTCCAAATCTTTCTCTCCCTCAAATTAAGAAATAAGAGAATGCAGAGGATGTTGGCCATTCTCCAACAAGAATCTGTCCCATAATCCAGATTTAAAAACAAAAGTTAGAGCAAATTTTGATGTAATAAAAATTTTAGTATGAAATCTTACATGTTTATCTTTCCTTTCTATAACATCTTGCTTCTGTTTGCATTTTTGAGATGCCTCCTTAATATCTGTTGCCTGTAAAATTAAACCAGAGAGGGGGGGATAGTTAGTTAAAAACTCATGCAAGCAAGTTATATGGCCCTGCCCATTCAAATATTGAGTTAACCCACAACAATTTACTTCAAACAAAATCCATAATTATCAACAAAATACCAAGTTATTTGCAAATCGATGAGATTATTCCCACCGATATTAATAAAAAGTTGCAGTAATATGCATGCATGTTTTTCTCTTTACATTTATTTTCCTGTCTTCTTTTATCTGATCCTAAAAACAACCCTACAGGATAATCAGGACAAATATTATTGACTGATAGGGCTCAAAAGAGGCCAACTAACCTGTATATACAGCTAAAAAATGGTAACTAATATCCAAAATCAGGTCTTATTTCAAATATAGAGTTCTCTCTAACACACCAAGTATGTTATCTCCTTGATGTTTTTCATTAAGACATAAAACACATACATGACATATTATGGACACTTATTACACATCATTAACACCTACAATATGTAACACCTACAATACAATACATAATTCAAACAGTAGAGAACAGGGCTGTACAGAAAAGAATTAACATTATGGGCTAAGACTACTATTCCTAGAAAGGGTTGTTTGCAAGGTTGGTCCTTGGTTATCTGGAAGCTTGGATTTTGGGAGTATTTCTACCATTTCCTAACTGATAAGAGTGGCTCACTGTGCATGTCTGTACAAACAATCTGGCTGATATGGAACATCTGCTTTCCTTCTTGGATTCTGGAAGTTGAGTAAGTGCTGCTAGAATGCCTAGTTGCCCAAAGCCTATAAAACTCTCCGGTTCTCAGTCTGTAATGCACTTCCCTGCAGAAGGGACTTTAAAAGTGTTGTCACAATTTGATGAAGTGGAATTATGCGCATTCTGTGTGACTTCTCTGAGTGAGGACCCTTGGAAGCTTGTGCCTGGTTTCTTCTGGACTTTGTCCCCAGGGCATTTTCCCTTTACTGACTGTTTTGTACCCTTTCACTGTAATAAATCTTAGCTGTGAGCCCTCCTAGCAAATCACCAAACCCATGGTAGATCTCTGATGCCAAGAGACAACAGTTTCTTCCCAGAGGGAAAAACTAATTCTCTGATGCCAGTAATACTGATGTATGTATGCTTAAATCATACGTGCTAATCATGTAAGATAAAGATTACTATTACTGTCCTCACCTGACTGAGGAGGAAGAGTAAAGCTCAGAGAGACGAAATGATTTGCTCAAGGTCAGACAGCTGAGCTATAAAATATAGGTCTGTGTGACTCAAAAGCCTATGCCCCACCCATAACACTTTGCCACCTGTCTGGAATTAAAAACAAAAAACAAAACAAAACAAAAAAAAACCCAACTACATGTGCTAGAAAAAGTTTTCTGCTGGAACAGAATGAGCAGGAACAAGAACAGCATGAATACTGAACAAAATTAACCACTGTGTTTCTGCTGCAAGGCTACGGGTGCTAATAACTACTTTTACTACACACTGACATAAGTACCACTTCAGAATCCAGGATCACTTCTTTAGGAAAATAATTCTAAAACATCTTAGGCCATGTAGATTTTCACATAAATAAATTAAGGCTCATGGATGTCTGACAATGCCGTAATAGCTGGGCTTCTGTTATAAACAGACAAAACGAAGGGTTTTAAATGTTTCCTTAGTTAATAGATTTGAAATTTATTATGTACATGTAGTTTTGTAGTAATAGAAGATTCAAGAACCAAAAAGGCAATTACAAATCCACAATTTAACTGCAACCAATCTTCATTAACATAACAATGACTGCCACCTATTAGTTCTATATTCTTGAGGAAGTCATGTTATCACTGGAATTCAGTATCTTTAACAATGAGAGGACATATCTAGATAATATCTACAATCCCTTCTTCCCCTAACATTTAAAATGACCAATGGCAACTCTTTCAGAATCAGATCTAATCAAGTCCTAAAATCTTTATCTGATCTTGCTAACTGCTTAATCTTCTGGACTTGACTGCAATAATTTTAACTCGCTTTAACCTGTATTAGAATTAAGATATAGTGGAGCTTTTCTAACAAGATAGCAGCAAAGTCAAAACTGTTGATTCACCTCCTCTGTTATAAAGTTTTCTTTATATTCCTAGATATGGCCTTTCTCACTCAGTAAGCATTGGTCAACACGTACCATCTAGCTCAAGAAATCACTTTTCTAACTTTCAGGTGCCTAAAAAGAAAAAGTACAATCACATCTCGAAACCAAAGAGCTCCACATAACTTCTTTTTTACAAACAGAAGATAAAAGTTATATTAATCAAACCTGTATAGTGAATGTCCTTTATGATATGGCAACCTTAAATTCGGTAACAAAAAACCTGGAGTAGCACATTCACATGAGAATAAAACACAATCTTTAAAAACAGAGAAGATGCCTACAAAAAAACAATACCGCTAAGTTTGTAACACACTATCTCCTAAATAATCTTTCAATAGCAGAAATCATGTTTCACACAATTTTTTCCCAATAGCAGTGCCAGGCCAAGATCCACCTTTTATGATCACTGACACCCATCTTCGAGCACAGGGGCCAACATCAGGGGTATACAGTACACATAGATTGTAAATGGTTTTCTGGTTTCATAAAATTTATATATATAACATAAACTCCACTGGTCTAATTACAAAACATTCTACTTATTTAAGCCAAATGATAATTTATATCACAAATTCTTTATTTTTAAATTTTGATTTATTTTTAATTTTTTATTATTATATATATTGTTTGAGACAGGGTCTCGCTCTGTCACCCAGGCTGGAATGCAGTGGCGCGATCTCAGCTCACTGCAACCTCGCAGGCTCAAGTGATCCTTCTGCCTCAGCCTCACCAGTAGCAGGGACTTAGGCTCGCACCACCATACCTGGCTAACTTTTTTCTATTTTTCATAGAGACAGGGTTTCACCATGTTGGCCAAACTGGTCTTGAACTCCTGAGCTCAACTGTTCTGCCTGCCTCAGCCTCCCAAAGTGCTGGGATTATAGGTATGAGCCACCGTGCCCAGTCATCTCAGAGGTTCTCAAGTAGGGGTCATGACTTCTGTGCATCCATGAATCTCCAAAATCTCATGCACAATTTTGGATCTGCCTGTACTGCATTATTCTAGAAGCAGGAATTTAAACAATTCTCAAATAATCTTTAACTTCAAAATCCACCAAAGGTTAGAAGCCATAATTATAAAAGATTTCTAGGTATACTTTTAAAATACAGGGAATATTATTATAGTATATTATCTATCCCAAAAACATCAAGATTTCCTATATTGCCCTCCTTCAAAAGGGTGTATAATTACAAAGCAGATATAATACATTCAAAAAAGAGCTCAGTGTTTCCAGGAATACTACTATGAATCCTCTTGTAATTAAAAAAAAAATCACATTTCACTTTTCTCTCTTTATATCTTGGAAGTCCTAAAAAGTAGCAACACTTCAACAGTAATGAGTAGGTCCTTGAAAGCCCTATGGCGGCAGAATCCCTGGTTAAAAAACTTAAGAAATGAAAGACACAAGTAAACCCTTGAAAATATTTTCAAACACCTGCAAAATATTTTTCATATTTGCTAAAATAAAATTCAGATAATCCAAAACTGAACCCAAAAAGCACCTTTTCTTTGATGCGAGCCTCCAAATTGTGACGCTCCCTTTCCATTTCTTCAATTCGACATGTCACAGGAATCTGCCCCTCTTTAAGTTTTCTGACCTCTTCCTTCACTCGATCACGAACAAGTTTTACTTCTTCATATTCCTGACGAACATTTTCATATTCCTTGCAAATAATTCAAAAATTGAAGTTAATGCACTAGCTTAAACTAACACATATACTAAAATCAAGATACAGGCAGCAACCAAATCTAAGAAAAGATTGTTTTGATATCCCTTTGGCAGTTCTATTAATGTAAAATTTGTCCTCTGAGACAACTTCAGAAATAGTAAATACCAATGTAATGGTTTAATAACAGTCTTGATAATCACTAAGCATTTACTTCTATCACTAGTTCACATTCTTGGACTTCCACCTTGTTCTCTGAAACATATCCTAATGGCTATGAAAATGTGACTTACCTCTAATCCATCAATAAAGAAGAGATACAGGGATGTATGAAGAAGCAAAAGAAACTGAAGTATAATGGGTAAAAATGAAAAAGAAAAAAAAAGAACAAAAGGAAAATGGGTCAAAACAAAAAGAAAAAGCAGTATGTAAGTGAAAGTGATGCCTGGCATATTACAGGAATATTTGCTAAACAAAAATTAGGTGGCACACTAAGACAACATATAATAAGAGTGAATGGGAAGATGGTAAGAAAAGAAAAAATGAATAAACATAAGAGTAAATCAAAAAAGAAGAAAAATGAAAAAAGGCAAATCAATCTTAGAAAAAAATAGGAAAAATCAAAAGACAAAGTGAGTGACGCAGTAATAATGGACATAGAAAAAATGAAATTTAGAAAAGCTGAAGAAAGGAAAATTTAAGAATCATGAAATGATGGAACAGGGTAGGGAGAAGTGGGGAAGACAGAACAAGAATGCCACAAATATAGCCACTTCTAGCTAATAACAATTATTTCCATTCTAACTTTGGAACAAACATTACAAAACTTTCTTACCTATCTTGTTCTACCTATTATAAAGTAATGCAATGAGGGAAGTGAATCTTTAATCTGAACTATAGTCTTAAATTATAAAATAACATCACAGAGTGATTAGAAAGAACAGATTAGCCTCAGGAAAATTATAAAACATGTTGAGTAGAAGATTATAGTTAAAAGACACACCAGCTACATCTGTAACTGAGGCTGATACTAGTGGCAAACCCCAAATAAATTCTTAGTGACATGACTGAGGATACTCAGAGATTTAATTTTCTGATCATTAACATCTTAAAAAAACAAAGAACTATCTGTTGAGGACTAAAATCTGAAAGAAGAGCATTGCGTTAATTATTATTTATTTTATAGTAATACTAGCACACAGCTAATGTAATAAACTAGTAAAAGATAGTCTGGTGGGGTGGCTAATTCCTGTAATCCCCGCACTTTGGGAGGCAGAGGTGGGCAGATCACCTGAGGTCACGAGTTCGAGACCAGCCTGACCAACATGGTGAAACCCCATCTCGACTAAAAATACAAAAATAAAATTAGCTGGGCATGGTGGCACATGCCTATAATACCAATTACTGGGAGGCTGAGGCAGGAGAATCACTTGAACCTGGGAGGCAGAGGTTGCAGTGAGCCGAGACTGCACTATTGCACTCCAGCCTGGGTGACAGAGCAAGACACCGTCTCAAAAAAAAAAGACATATGAATTTTATTATGTATAACATATAAAGCCAAAAATGAAAAAGAAGCACCTAACTTGAATACACAGTAATCAATGCTTTCATTACAATTACTCTGCTACTTAAAGAAATATCTATTTTGCTTCTAAAAATTATGACTTACCACCCATGGCCTTTTTGCTTCAAGCATCTCAATCAAATCTAAATGTCGCTTCCGTTCGTAGAACCTCTCCACATCTTGTTTATATCTTTCATTCCTCTGAACCATTTTCTGTAGATATTCAGTTTTCTCTTTGCATGAGGTCTACAATAAATATATGTTGAACAATCAGTTTAACTGAAAAAAGACAACAGGTCAAATCTTTTAACAATGAAAAATAAACAATGATAGCAAAATTTCACAATAAAGAATTCACAGTTCTTAAGAACTATGTAGACTCCAGCCTGGGCAACTGTGAAACCCTGTCTCAAAGAAACCCCAAAACCTGTGTAAAAGTAACATTCATATCCAAGTTCTGCTCTACAGTCTACAATTTATTAATACTAACTAACTATAAAGAAGCCCTGCCACATCTGAGTCTAGGCTCTTCTTGCCCAAAGACAAGAGACGTATCTGCTCCATCCACTTGAAGGGTTGAAGTAATTCACTTAATATACATGAAAGCTAAACGAAAGCTGTAAAAGTGATATACAAATGAAAAGTAGTATTACTAGGATTAGTATGTTAAACAAACACTCATGACTGAAAGGTCTTAGAAACCAGATGAAAGAAAGCTAAGATTTAGCCTTTATGTTGTGAATTAATAAATACAAAGATGTACTCAAAACCTAGTAGAATATATGCTTGCATGCTTGTTTTCTTTCAGAGGATGGTCAAGAGTGTAGGTAAGTGTTTCAAGTGAAAGTATTAGATTGTTCGATGCAGAGAAAGATAAAAGAACACAATACCTGAAGTAGGATAAAATAATTATAAAAAGCTCAAAACAACTCCTTTGATTATTCACTTTGAATAAGTATAGTAACAACATTCTCTTCCCTGTCTGGTGGACAAAGGTAAAACAATAACATTTAACTACAGTAAAATACATATTATTAAGTATAGAGAAAGCAATTGGTTCCAAGATTTCTATGCTTACTACCTGGGTGACACACCAAATCTCTGTGACACAACATACCTATATAACAAACCTGCACATGTACCCCTGAAACTAAAATTTAAAATAAATAAATAAATAAATTTTAAAAAGGAGTTCCTTTTTTTTTTTGAGACAGTTTCACTCTTGTTGTCCAGGCTGGAGTGAAATGGCATGATCCCAGCTCACTGCAACCTCTGCCCCTCAGGTTCAAGCGATTCTTCTGCCTTAGCCTCCCAAGTAGCTGGGATTACAGGTGCCCACCACCATGCCCAGCTAATTTTTGTGTTTTTAGTAGAGACAGGGTTTCCCCATATTGGCAAGGCTGGTCTGGAACTCCTGACCTCAGGTGATCTATCTGCCTCGGCTTCCTAAAGTGCTGGGATTTCAGGTGTGGGCCACAACCCCTGGCCAGATTTCCCTTTTTCTGAGACCCAGGCTGGAATACAGTGATACAATCATAGCTCACTGCAGCCTTGACCTCCTTGGCCCAAGCAATGCTTCCACCTCGGCCTCCCAAGTGCTAGAAGTACAGGCATGCACCACCATGCCTAGCTAATTTTTGTTATTTATTTTTTTGTAGAGACAGAGTCTCCCTGTGTTGCCCAGGCTGGTCTTGAACTCCTGGACTCAAGTGACTGTACTGGGACTGGAGGCCTGAGCCACAAAACCCAGATTAAAATATTTATTATGAAAATTTACTGTATTTATTTTAGTTGCTGGGATATAGAAAAAAGATCCATTAAATAAAACACCTTTACAAAGGATATGCTATAAAAGTATATTTTTATGTTTATTAAAGGTGAAAATAACCAATAACATTCCAATTAAATATATAATTCTCTTGCAAAGTCTACTTTCTCTTGCAATGTGTACAGTGTTCTTACACATAGCAGGTGTTTGTGCCAGGCACTATGTAGATAATGAATGAATGAAATAACACTGTAACTTCCTGACATAATTTTTTTTCATAATACTATTATTGGTTCCTTAAAAATTCAATTAACATTGCTTATAGCCATTACTGGGGAAAAAAAATAAATTAATTAATTAATTAACTGTATATATTTGCTGAAATAGTCAACCTTTTTAAACTTCATATTATCAGATCCATTCTCACTCTGTCACTTTAACCAATGATATTAGCAGTACAATCCTAGGTGAAAAAAAATCACAAGCATAAATTCACTCAATCAATACTACTATTCACTCTCTCACATTTTGAGATACAGAAATCAATAAGGAACAATACAAATGAGTTGCCTATTTTAAAGTACCTCAAGCTGTTTTTCTTTCTCCCTGAAGTTTTTTAGTTCACAGTGGTATCTGTGCATTTCTGGGGGACCAATGGACTTTTCAGTGGCTTCAAGTAGTTCAATTTTGCTGAGTTTAGCAAATTCTCCAACTTTGTCCTAGAGCATAAAAATTAAATATCAGCAACTATCATTTATCTACAAATATCTTCAAAATGTATTTCACTCAATGCTTATACTTGTTAAGGTAAAACTCATTTTAAAAAAAAACCTTTGCGATATAAACCTTTTGAACCTTATTCTTTAGGATAATGAAGATAAATTTAAATTGTTATCTTTTTGATCATCTTTAAAAATTTTTCTATGCCAGTATTTCAAGGTTGAAATGTTTATATACGTGTAATAAAAATTTGAGAATAAAAGAACACATAGTCCCAATATGAAAATGATCACAGTCTATTACATATCAGTTGAAATGTTAGAGGGTTTAAAAAGAAAAAAAAGGCAATTTCAAACATCTACTTCTGGAGATAATCTGACATCAACTGATAAGTGTTAAATAAAAAGCTTTAAAATGTTTCAGTTTTATTTATTTTGTGCATTATGAAATCATCACCGTGTTTCTGAACAAAAAGAAATTAACTAATAGTCACTAGACAGCATTCAAAGTCAGATTTAAGAGGTAATATGACTTCAACATACATTATCAGCATTTTTATTTTTAATAAAGTATAACAAGATTTTAGAAGGTATACTTATAAGAGTTTTAGTGTCTCCAATATTTTACACAAACAAATACATTGACTAAAAAGCTGTTTATTAACAACATTTTAAGGGTCTACAAATAGAAGCACATAACTGAGCTACTCTCTGAACTTAAAAATAATACAAGTTTATTTCAAAATACTCTAATTTAGACTATTTTACTGATTCAAATTTTCTAAATTACTACAAATTATTAACATTATACTCTAAGCGATGAAACGCTACCTTTACAAAGAAATGTAAGAGTGCTATGTTCAACTTAGTCATTACGATAGCCCTTCTATGGCATGAAAAGGAAACACTATATACAAAATTTTCCCATCTTTGCATTTATCTCTCTCATACCTGAGGTAGAAATTGGCAAAGATTCCCCACTTGAATATTTAAGGCTGCAATTTGCTCTTCCACTACTTTCTGTGTGGTAGATTTTTTGTTGATGAACCAAAAGGACTGATTTTTTGCCACATCAATCTCACGGGTGATTACAAGATTTCCAGAAGCCCTGAACCTAATTAAAAAATAATTTAAGAATCTTTATATTCAAAATACATACATTAGCTTTGAGATAAAATTTCCAAAACTGTCTTGCACCAAAGGTGCCAGATAGATTATTATAATAATTTTTATTCCTTTTGATATTTTGGCCCCTCCCAAGAAGAAAACCTTGGCATTTTGAAAGTAATACCATAAGTGACCACATCAGTTACTTACTCAACATTCAAAATTATTTAAACTATTAAAACAAATGTCAATCCTAATTCACAAACACTACTTGAGGAGTCGCATATCTGGAGTTGTTTATCCTTTAATTATGATGCTATTCTTCAATTACATGTGTTGACTGCAACCCAAAATGTGTTGGTATATTGAAGGGTAGAGCAGTTCAACCTTGAAACTCCCCCTGCTCAGAAAATGTATGAATGAAAACTGACTCTTAGGCATGTCCAGAAATCAAAACTACCCAAAGGTAGCCCATGGATTCCTCACCATGTCCTCCGCTCTGAATTCAGAGAGGATTATATCACATGGATATAAAGGAACATTAAGCAATACAGAATCTGAAAGAAGGGTATTTACTTATTTCTCGATTTTAGAAGTACCACTGCTCCACACCTCCCATCTATTCATCCATCTTCTTCACTGGGATTCAGCAGCATGTGGCAGAAAGATAAATTATTGGTATCCAATCGCTAAATGACAATAATAACTTATAAATGTTGTATACATCGATTACATTGTAATCAGGCCACTTGAAACAGTTAAATTTTAGGACTTTAAAGGAAGTATTTTAAACTTTCATTTCCAGGAGAATGACTAGTAAAGTACCCTTATTGATCCTCCTGCTGTAAACAACTAAAAGCAATAAAATATTAAAATATCTTAATAAATGAATTCATCTGTTAGCATGAAAGTAAGGAATTCTGGCTAACATCCTAGTACAGGTGGAAACCGAGTAGAAAAATAAAACTGGCTTTCATCTTGAGGGGATCTGCCCAATCAAGTGATCTTGAGAATTCATTTCCATGATCTGCTGGTAGAGGACAAAAACAGACAAAGCCAATAGCAATGACAGAAGGAGACTCCAACTGAAAGCCATACCTAAGGGACATACCCTCAGTGTAAGGGTAAATTAGAAATACTTCATTGCTACCACCATACGCTGAGAATTCTATACACCGTGATTCTGAACTGAAAGGATTCAATGGTCTCTGGCAGAAGTTGGTAATTTCCTCTGCCAGAATCTACGTTATCTTCGAAGAATTAACACAGATAAAGTTCAAAGGAGAAGAGTAGCTCACTAGAAACACGCACACAAGAAAACAAAGCATCAAGAACACTAGCAGAAATAACAATGCAAAATATGAAAGGTATCTGGATGACTAAGAAAGCTTAAAATGTCTAATAAGAATTCTAGGACAGGAGACAGAGAATGGGTCAATAGCAATATTTAAAGAGATAATAAATAAGAACTTTGCAAAACTGATGAAAGACAACAAATCATAGGTTTAAGAGTCTCATTAAATACCAAGAAAAATAAATAAAAAATAAATCCACACCTAAATATATATGAAACCAAAATACTCAAAAAAAAAAAAAATGAGTTTATAAGCATCTTGAGAAAAAGAGAATGATTACTGCCAAATAAACTCAGATCAGATTCACATCAGATGACAACAATGGGGCCAGATGTGGTGGCTCTTGCCTGTAATCTCAGTATTCTGGAAGGCCAAGGTGGAAGGATCACCTGAGCCCAGGAGTTCAAGACCTGTCGGAGTAACATAGTGAGACCCCATTCTCTATAAAAAATAAAAAAAACAAGAAAAGCTGGGCATGGTAGTGAGTTGCCTGTAGGCTGAGGCAGGAGGATCACTTGAAACAGGGAAGTCGAGGATGCAGTGAGTCATGATCGTGGCCACTACGCTCTACCTGAGTGACAGAGTAAGACCCTGTTGCCAAAACAAAACAAAACAGGAAGACAACAAGGGCATTATACTATTATACCTTGAATATGCAAAAAGAGACCTGTTAATATAGAATTTTATATCCACGAAACACATCTTTCAAGATTTAGAGCAAAATAACATCATTTTCAAATTAAAAACTGAGTGTTCCAACAGAAAACCCTCATAAAAGAAAACTTTAAAGAATGTCCTTTTGGCAGAAAGTGATCCCACAGAGAAAATCAGAAATGGAAGGAGGAATGAAAAGCAAAACAAACAGAAATAGCTGAGGTAATTCTAAGCAAACATTGACAACATAATTAATATAACTATATATTATTAATAATATGTCTTGAGGAGTTTTAAAAAGATAGAAATTTAAAAGCATGTAAGTTCAGGGAAGTTATTAAGAACAAAGTTATCGCACTTTGTTAGTGCTATAGTCCAGATATTCAGTCTGGACTTCAATAAGGATTCCTGCTAAAGTTCCAGTGACCACCAAAACAAAAGAATGCAAGATGACAAGGAAAAATGAAATATCTAACAAAAACAAGCAAGAAAAGAAATGCTGAAGAGTGTGAAAAACAAAAAGCAGAGAATAAGATAGTAAAAATAAGTTCGAACATAAAATTATATTTGTAAATTGATTATATGCTTTACTTAAATAACTACAGAAAAAAATTACACAGCTAAACTAGTTTAAATGAGATAACAAAAGATACTAAAAACATGAAATGAATGAAAGAAGACAACTAGAAAAATCCTAGGGGGAAAAAAAGATGCTAACTACATTAATGGCAAACTAAATGAACTTCAAGGCAAAAGAAAGATCAAGGTCAGTATCTAAACAATACACAGTTGAAATCACCAGAAAGATAAACAATTTGAATCTTAGATGCAACTAATAATGTCCTAGAAATACATAAAGCAAAAATTGACAGGACAAGGATAATTAACAAATTTGCATAGAGAAATAGTGTAACCTTTATCAGTAATTAAGGAATCAATCTGACAACTGAAATCAACAAAAATATAGAAGATTGACAATGTAACTAATAAATTTGAATTAATGGACAAATACAGAAAACTGCAGATATCTACAAGAGAAAACTTATTCTTTCAGCCAAGGAACAATTACAAAAGTTCACTACAAAAAAGAAAGAAATTTCAAAGGATTAGTAACATAAAACCAGTATCTCTATATATTTAACTGCAATACAATCAAAGTGGAAACTAATACTAAAAAATAAGAAAATCACTACATTAGAATTAGAAACAACTTCTAATTACAAACTCATAAAGAAAATACTCAGAACTGAAAAACAGTAAATACTATATACTAATATTAGAGAGAGAGAGCTAAGGCAATACTAAGGGGGACATTTTTAACTTTAACTGTTCACATTACGGTAAACAAAACACTGAAAATTAGTGCAATAAATATCCATTTCAAAAAATGAGAATCAGTCAAGGTAAGAATAGAAATTAACGAAAGAAAAAACCATGATATAAAACAAATGCAAAAGTTAGTTCATTGAAAAAAAACTACTAAAATTGACAAATCAATTTTTAGAAGACACTTAAATATTGTCATATATAATACACATATATTAAAAACTCATATAAGAGGATGGTGTTCATGTCAATAAAATTTAAAACTAAGAAAATGGGAGAATTCTTACAAAATATAAATAATCACAGTGATCCAAGAAGAAACAGAAAAATATAAGCAACTCGTTTACTACAAATAAATGAACTCAGTAGTTAGAAAAAAATGAAATTAGTAGTTAGAAAAAAAAAAAAAGCGCCAGATGATTTTTTTTTTTTTTTGCAAGACACCCTACAATACACATCAGATTATTTTTGGCAGTAAGTTTAACCAAACATTCAAACCACAAATATCTCTCACAAACAAAATACTGATGTAAAAATCCTAAATAAAATATTAGAAAACCAATCTAGCAATGCATCAAAAAAACTATGACCAAACTGGGTTATTCTAAGAATGCAAAATTGAGCAAACATTACAGAATTAATTAACTCTTCAACTTAAATGATATGGCCAACTCAATAAATACTGATGATGAACTCTTTGTTCTCAATTTACTTATCACCAGTATCAGACACAGCTGATGGACAACTGACTCCTGAAGTTGTTCCAAGCACTGGTTTCCAGGTACTTTATTCTTCGAACTCACTAGCCAACTCTGTTTCCTTGCCTAGTTTTCCCTATGTTCAATCTCTAAAAGGTGCACTGTAGCAGATAACTTCTTAGAACTCTTCTTTAGCTATCTCTGAATCATTGGTGATTTAACCCGTCATAATACTAATGACTTCCCAAATGTGTTATCTTCAGCCCAGACTTCTCCCAAAATGATAGGTTTATCTATTATCTAACTGCCCATTAAACTTTCCAGACGTGTGTGTGTGTGTGTGTGTGTGTGTGTGTGTGTGTGTGTGTGTGTCGAAATCCTGAGCTCAAGCAATCCTCCTGCCTCCGCCTCCCTAAGTGCTGGGATTACAGGCATGAGCCACCATGACAGCTCTGACTAAATACCTACTAGGCATCTTAAACTTTACCATGTTTGATTCTGAAAAGTACCTTTTAAAAGAAAACATATTAACATCTCTGAAACTGAGATGCACATTTCAAACTATCTGTGCTAGTTTAATTTTAATTGGATGCTACATCATACAAGTGGTGGCATCTTAGTTCAATGATGTATGATCTACTCTAAAATGATCTACTGATCGATCTTATTCCCAAAACCTTCTGCAGTAGGTTTGTCTGCCTCAGTTAATGGATACTCTACCCTTAATCATGCCAGACACCTTAGAGTCCTCCCTGATGTCTTGCTCCTTCTCCCACACCCTACATATAATTCATAAGCAAATCATAAGCTACTATCATCTCTTATAGGGTTGTTCTATTAGTCACTTAACTGATATTCTTGCTTTTGTCTTTGCTCTCTTAAAGTCTACTTTCCACACAGCAACCCAATCTAGTTAAACTTTTAATTTACATCACATCATTCCTCTGCTAAAAACCTGGTGGCTTCACAGCTTATACAAAATAAATGCCAAGTCTTACACTGAAAATAGCCTTGACTCCCTGATACTTTCACAGCTTACCTTTTACTATTCTCCTTCAATTCGATTCAGTCACTGTGAGTACCACTTCAGAGCCTTAGCATTTGCAGATCCCTATACGTGAAATAATACCCCCCAATTATCTCCATGGTCATTACCTTCCCTCCTTCTTGTCTTTGCTTAAATGCTATCTTCTCAGTGAGATCTTTTCTGATCAGCCTATTTAGAACTGTAAAATTCTACTCTGTCACTCTTATCTTCCTTTCCTATTTTTCTACATAGTACTTATCACAACCTAACATAACATATAGTTTACTTATCTAAGTGTCCCCCTCTTATTCCACCAACCATAAATTCCATGAGGGAGAATACTATATCCTTAATGTATAGGTACTCAATAAATATTTGGAAAATGACTACATAAATATATGCCAGAGATTATTCTACTCACCATTCTACTCAAGGAATACATGGCCATTTGGTACTCTCAAGGCCATGTGAACCTTCGTGGAAACAGTGCTCAACATTGATACACTTAAATTTTATTTATGTGTAGTGTATTAGGTAAAGCTCTAAATTTATCTTTAAAAAATTAACAACGACCTCCACTCAACTGAAATAATGTATACTATCATACTGTGATATACAGGTTGAGTATCCCTAGTCCAATAATCTGAAATGCTCCAAAATCCAAAACTTCTTTCATGCCAACATGACACTCAATGGTAATGCTCATTGAGGTGTTTTGTATTCAGATTTTCAGACTGGGGATGCTGAACTAGTAAGTATAATGCAAATATTCTAAACTCAAATCCAAAACATTTCTGGTCCCAAGCATTGCATTTAAGGAATATTCAACCTGTAATAAGAAATATGTGTGCTGGGCACGGTGGCTCACACCTGTAATCCCAGACTTTGAAAGGCTAAGGCGGGTGGATCACTTGAGGTCAGAAGTTCGAGACTAGCCTGGCCAACACGGCGAAACCCAATCTTTACTAAAAATACAAAAATTAGCAGGGCGCAGTGGTGGGCGCCTGTAATCCCAGCTACTTGGGAGGCTGAGGCGAAAGAATTGCTTGAGCCTGGGAGATGGTGGTTACAGTGAGCCCAGATAGCGCCACTGCACTCCAGCTTGGGCAATAGTGACACTCCGTCTTAAAAAAAAGAAAGAAAGAAATACGTATTTAGTCTCTGTCCACAATTCCTGACACAGAACTCTCAATCCCTTGGAATCCCCTAGGTGACAAGTGTGTCTTTTTCTAATGAGGCAACTCTTGGTGGGGTCCTGGATGTGGTCTGGTCACCAAAAAGATAAAGCCATGAAAAGAAGCTTAGAACCTTTAGCCCCACCTACTTGCCCCTCATGCTCTGGGAAGGAAAGCAGGACTAGAGATTGAGTTTCTTACACCCATGTGATGAAGCCTCCATAACATTCCCTGAACCATGGGTTTCAGAGAGCTCCCAGGTTGAGGAACACCTCCATATGCTGGGAAAGTGGTGCACCCCAAATCCATGGAGACAGAAGCTCCTGCACTCTGGACCCTTCTAGACCTCGCTCTGTATTTTGCTGATCATCTACCTCTGTAGTATCAATTTATAATATATGGTTAAACCTAAGTGTTTCCCTGAATTTCATGAGCCATCCTAGCAAATAACTGAACCAAGAAAGGGGTCCTGGGAACCTCAATTTACAGCTGGTTGGTCAGAAGTACAGGGCACAACCTAAGACTTGAAATGGCATATGCAGTGGAGGGCAGTCCTGTGTGACTACGCCTCTAAACTATGGGTCCTGCACTGATTTTGGTTAGTGTCAGAACTGAACTGAATTGCAGGATGTGGGGAAAAAACTCACACATCTGGTGCAGAAGTGTTCTGTGCTGTGTTGAGTTTGAGAGTAGCAAAACAAGTTTGGTTTTCCCTACCTCTTACAATATCCCACACTTAAACTGATGCTTTTACAGGAAATTCTCACGTACATTTAGATCTGCTCCTGGTTTCTCCATTCTGCTCCTCTCACTTTCTATACCAGTATCACACTATTTTACATCAACAACTTTACAGTATACTTCAACATGTGGTAGACAAAAATGTTATTCACAACTTTGCTTTTTCAAAATCTCCTTGAATTTTCTGGCTCATTTATTCTTCAAGATAAAGTTTAGAATCAACTTATAAACTTACCTATTGAGACTCTCATTGGAATTGTATTAAATGTATCAACTTAGAAAGGACTGACTTTTCTCTTATTATTTTTTTTGCAGACAGTCTCACTCCGTCACTCAGGTGATTCCCTCACCTCAGCCTCCTGAGTAGACAGGACTACAGGTGTGCACCACCATGCCTGGCTAATTTTTGTATTTTTTGGTAGAGATGGAGTTTTGCCATGTTGCTCAGGCTGGTCGCCAACTGCTGAACTCAAGCAATCACTTGCCTTGGCCTCCCATAGTGCTGGGATTACAGGCATGAGCCACTGCACCTGGTCTGACATATTAATGACATTAACTTTATGATTTTAGGAATATGTCATGCTTCACCATTTCTTCAGGTATTGATTTTATATTCTTCAGTAAAATTCTATCATATTTTAATAAGTTGGGCATTTTAAAATTTATTTTCTTTTTACTTCCATGTGTATCTTTCTCATCTCTACAAAAATAAAAACTTTTCTGTATGCCACATTTTCCCTGTCCAGTCTATCATCGATGGGCATTTGGGTTGGTTCCAGGTCTTAGCTTGTGTGTATATAGGAGGAATTGAAAGTTGTGGCCATAGGGTTTCAGGAGGCTAAGGGCCAATGAGAGGCAGTTAGGAAGGTGCAGCCGGAACTAGGAGAGAGCATGGAGTTTGATGCCATTTAAGAAACTTCTACACAGCAATTACACTGTATAGGTGAAGGGGAGGGTACCTAGCAAAGGGGCT